>CM070008.1:22942138-23174638 GCA_036247105.1 Cirrhinus mrigala | reverse complement strand
GCTATGTACAGTTTTAAAACTGTATGAAGAATACAAGAGTTCAAATATTTATTTTTAACATTTATCATGCTCAGTTAACATTAAATAGTCTGTGTGTGTGTGTGTGTATACAGTACACACTCATATACACAAATATGTGTGTGTCTGCAGAAGGAGTAGCCACAGTGAGCTCCATTACCAGGAGAGAGGTCAAGGTCCAACATACTGGGACATCATCATCTCCATCTTATCAGCGTTGTAATAATTTGACGATAAAATAAAATAAATAATAAAAAAGCACCATAATCTCAGCCAGCTGGAATTGGAAACTTATACAAGGGTTAGCGACTAGAGGTGGATGATGCCCTTGGGCCTCTGCTGTGCACTGGCAGCAAGGGAGAGAAAGACTGAAAATGTCCTTCTGTTTGACATATTGCACATCATGTCGCCCCTCTTTTACGGTTCTGCAATCTTTAGCATTTCACAGAAGGGTTTCCGAGTGCAGGTTAACTAGTAGCCAGGGGCTACAGAATTCCGTGTGACAAATGGAACAGTCAATTGGAATGGGGGGAGTGCAGCAGGCAGGGTGGGGTTTGCAGGGTTACACCATGCAGGAGGGCTGATCTGTACTTATGGGGGGCAGATAAATCTCTCGCCCCGTAGCTTGTGATGGCTTGATCGAGGTTTGGGGCTCGAGTCCGTGCTTAGGGTTAGAGGTCAAAAGCCGGAGATTGTAAGGGGACATGAGGGGGAATAAAGTAGAGGCGAGTCTTTTTATGACATTTGGTGCCTGTGCCCGATATTGTTTACAGACTGTACAGCTTTAGGTCTGCACCAAGGGAATATGACTGAAAACACTACAGCAAAAATGAGCTTTAAAAAGTGTTATTAAATGTTGTTTTCACTGCCACTGATGTGTAACTCCATTTATTAGTTCGTGTATAACAACCTAATATGACAACAAAACCTCCCAAAATCCCTCACATATAAGATTACAGGAAATTAATACTTTTACTCACCAAGGATGCTGAGTGACAGTAAAGACATTTTTAATGTCACAGATGATTCCTGTTTCTGTTCTTTGGAACTTTTTTTTTCATCAGAATCCTAAAAAAAAATTTTCAGCATCATTACTCCAGTCTTCAGTGTCACATGATCCTTCAGAAATCATTCTAATATGCTGATTTGCTGTTCAAGAAATATTTTTATTATTATTACTATTATTATTATCAATATTTAAAACAGCTGAGTACAGTTGAGGTTTTTTGGGGAGGTTGGGAGATTATAGAAATTAATAGTTTTATTTAGCAAGGAGGACGCTTTAATATCAAAAGTGATGATAAAGACATTCATAATGTTACAAAAGATTTCTATTTCAGGTAAATTCTGTTCTTCTGAGCTTCCTATTCATCAAAGAAACCTGTAAAAAAAATTTACTCAACTGTTCAACATAATAATAATAATAATAATAATAATAAATGTTTCTGAGCAGCAAATCAGAATATTAGAATGATTTCTGAAGGATCATGTGACACTGAAGACTGGAGTAATGATGCTAAAAATTCAGCTTTGAAATCACAGGAATAAATTAAATTTTATAATATATTCAAATTACAAACAGTTATTGTAAATAGTAAAAATAGTTCAAATTGTACTGTTTTTGCTGTACTTCGGATCAAATAAATGCAGGCTTGGTGAGCAGAAGAGACTTATTTAAAAAAAAATCTTACTGTTCAAAAACTTTTGACTTCTTCATTTCTGCACCAAGCGAGTAGAGTCAAAATACTCACTTCAAACATTAAACAGAGTGTTTAAATGTCAATCATTTGTACTGGCACAGCTATGAAACTCCATTTCTAAGTTCATTTATAACATCCTAATATGACAACGAAGCACCTGCGAAGAATCCCTAGAGTTTTGCCCTTTCACAAAATTGAGTACATTTAACAGCCCTGTTAAAAGTCTCTGAAATACATCAGCTGAAGGACTCGACTTTTCTCCCGTCACCTTTCACTCTCTGAGGAAGCAAGTTTTCCAACATCCCCATCTCATTTTTCATCCTCACATTCTTTAGCTCACACACACACACACACACGCTGCTTCCCTCATCCCTTCGTTTCTCAGCTCTACAAATGCATTTGTTCAATACCTCTAGCAAACAGATTAGAGGCTTCTTATCTGAGGCAGGAGTACGTGATAATGGCTTTCACCAGATCCCTCCACTGTCACAGATTAAAATGGCTCTGGCTGAAGCGTATTAGTAATCACTTTTTTCTTCTACATTTTTTTTTTGTTTCTGCTTGCCATTGGATTTCCTGTCCAATCTATTGTAGCAGGACCCTAAAGATACAAGGAGAAGTCAGTTTCAATCTGATAGGTGATTGTTTTTTTTCCGTCTCCCTGTTGCTGATTCCCTGGTCTGCCATCGATCGATGCTTCGCCTGGCTGCTCGTCACCTTGCCGTGCGTGTGTGTGTCTAATGGTGTCAGTATGCAAGTGTGTATGTGTGAATGTGCGCACAAGTGTCTTCGCGCTCACCTCCTACACTTCCTTTAAACTTGATACGAAGTGATTGATCTTTGGGTCCAGTGAACAAAGGCAGACAACTAGGCCTGCCAGAGAGGCACAATGCGCTTTTCCACGCCGCTACAGAGGCTCAATTACAAGGGTTACCTGCGCTCCTTATTGGATCACACCCGGGCCGCATCTCAAAGCTCTGCACTTCCTGCTCTTCACTGCAACACACTAACAGACACTCTACTTTGCTTAATGTACTATAACTGGGATCAGACTGCTGGGTTTGCAGCTCGAGTAGGTTAACCCACCAGCTTACTGCACAATCCATTAATAACCCTCTCCTTTACTGGCTTCACGGCAACACCTGTCCGAGTATCGATGCACGTACCGCAGATTACGTGAGATCACAGAAGGGCATGTTTGACCGAGGTGTGCAGATGTACAGTATGTCCAATATCTGACAGCAAAATGTGTTATATGGACTGGCCAACTCAGGAAAAAAACAGAGCTGAAAATAACAAAAAAAGGAAATGACACACCTCCACACTAAATTGATCTTGTTGACCTTTAGACCTTTGCTTTGACACTTCCTACTCCCCTGGGTGAGCTGTGAACATCTGAGACACTTGCAGGTTCCTCTTAGTATTTGAGGCCTCATTTACACTTGCCATTAACATGCATTTCCTATGTTGTTACTTAGATTTCATTTACATTTTCATTCTGATGACAATTCAGACCACGCAATTAGGCACTTCGATATTACTTGAGAAGCTGTTAGCTGTTTCTTGTCTTTCTCTTTTAACAAACCCCTCTATAGATTTTAATTATGCAGTGAAAAAGGGAAACAAAAAAATATAAAGAGCACTCTTTGGGGAGCGAAATGAGATTTATAATCTAGTAAAATAAATCAATTAAATCGTGTGAGCAAATTGCAAGGCTGCAGTTTCTGTTGTCTTTTAAAAGAGCAAAATAAAAATAAAAAGCCAACAATATAATATCACTATAATGACACTTTAAAGCCTTTACAATTTTGTGCAGCGTAACCAGTGTAACTACATACAGTACTATTCAAAAGTTTAGGGTCAGTAAGTTTTTTTTATTGTTATTTAATTTTAGTTATGCTCACCAAGGCTGCACTTATTTGATCCAGTATTGATACAGTAGAAACAGAAATAATGTGCAATATTATTACAAATGAAAATAACTGTTTCTATTTTAATATATTATCAAAAATAATTAGGGGTTCAAGCATTTAGCGTGAGTACGAAATTGCTCTTAACACCTTAACCGTTAGTTGCAGGCTTGTGTTTCTTCTATTATTGGAATCCTTGGCTCAAAATGCATGCCTCTGAACTGGAATCGAAACCTTCCTCAGAATTTTCATATTTTGAAATAATGTAATTTTGCGAACTAGTTGTAGGTTTTTCACCTGATTGAAACCAAACCAGTGCGGAAAGATTCTTTGGAAAGGGAATATCAATAATTATCATTACATTTTTTTTTACTTTTGACTCATAATCACAACGTTTGTAAGGGGTGGAGCTGAAAGAACGATTTTTTTCTGGAAAAATGTATGTAAGAGCTCAATCTGAGGTCACAGTAAAAAAAAAATAAAAAATGCAGAGTTTGGCCACTTGGTGGCTATAACTACACAACCGTTAGTCCAATCAGCAAACGACTAAAATTGCAGTGTCTTTGCTTCAAAGTGTCTATGAGGACATTGCGTGTCTCAAAAAAAAAAAAACATGTCTAATAGGTACTCAAAATTCATTGGCTGATGACAAAGATGAAAAGATTTAATGAGGCCGATCCGAAGGCACTTGGTAGGCATTTTCGGCTCATGGCCCTAGAGGTCAGTAAGAATTTTAAAAGAATCGGCCACTATCGGCAAACAAGTTTTACAACCCTGTAGTCATGCGGTGTTTCACACATCAACACAATATACATATTATTTGATAGATCACATCATACTGAGCAGCTCTGCCTCAAGAACCACTGCTGTCAATCAAATTGTACATTAAATATTCTCAATTATGTAAAAAAAAAAAGAACTAGTCCTAGGTTTTTTGCTCAACCTGAAAATAAGCACTGCAGCACGATTCTCTAGGTCAATAATTACCAAAAAAAAAAAAAAAGTAGAACTTTACTTTACACTTTGTTTAGCTATAACAGGGTCATTTTTAAAAAGGGCATGGCCAAATATACCCAAAAGCCTATAAATCCTAAATAAAAACTCAAAACTTCATGAAACTATTTGAGGATATGCAACAGACAATTCTAATTAAGCATGCAAAGTTTAAATCCGACCATAGGTGGCGCTATAAAATCCATAAACATTAAAACCATTACATTTTTATAGTAAACTGCCAAAATGCTTTTTGGAATCATTGATTTAGGTGGTTACAGACTTGTTAAATAATACATAATCTCTTTTTTCATATGTGCATAGGTGGTTACAGACTTGCAGAGCCTGAATGATTTTTTTTCTGAAAATGTATGTAAGAGCTCAATCTGACGTCACAGTATAAAAAAATAAAACGCAAAGTTTGGCCACCACTTGGTGGTGCTGTAAAAATGGCTATAACTACGCAACCATTAGTCCAATCGACAAACGACAAAACTTGGTATACCGTGTCTTTGCTTCAAAGTTCCACAAGTGTCTTTGAGGACATTCACGTATCTCAAAAAACATGGCCGCCATCAACCAATGAATTTGAGCACCTATTAGACAAGGTTAACTGAGGCCGATCCGAACGAAACTCGTTGGGCATGTTCGACTCATGGCCCTAGAGGTCTGTAAAAATTTTGAAAGAAATACTACTATGTTCATAACAACCCAAGCAATTCACACATACAAACAAAACAAAGCAAACAATTTCAGAAATTAGTTATGTGTAATAAAATGGAACGACATGAGGAAAAAGTATTGAACTACTGAAATTTATTTAATACTTTGTACAAAAGCCTTTGTTGGTAATGACAGCTTTAAGACGCCTCCTGTATGAAGAAACTAGTCGCATATTTTGCTCAGGTGTGATTTAGGCCCATTCTTCCACAGAGTCTTCAAATCTTGAAGGTTTTGTGGTCCTCTACTATGAACTCTGAGCTTTAGTTCTTATTTTCTATTGGATTCAAGTCAGGTGAACAGCTGGGCCATTCTAGCAGCTTTATTTTCTTTTTCCGAAACAACTGAGAGTTTCCTTGGCTGTGTTTGGGATCATTGTCTTGCTGAAATGTCCACCCTTGTTTCATCCCCTCATCCTGGTACTGTAGGTGTTGAGACTGAACCAGCTAATATTAATTTCCACTGACAAGGGGCAAGATTGCTTTCTAATTACTGATAGATTTCAGTTGGTGTCTTGGCTATCCATGCCTTTTTGCACCTCCCTTTCCTCATGTGTCATTCCTTATTATTACACATAACTTAAATTATGAACTTATTTGTTTTGTTTTCTTTGTATGGACTGCTTGGTTGTTACCAACATCTGGTGAAAGTTTCAAGTCAACAGCACCTTTGGGAATATATTTACTGAGAAATATGGTGACATGTTCAATACTTATTTTACCTGCTGTTTTTGAATTTTTAGTAACAAATTAAAAGTTCCAGGTCAAAATTGTATTATTCTAGAAACAAATAGATAAATAATTCTTACTGACCATAGACTTCTTAACAATAGTCAATTACTTATGCAGCTGACTGTGGATAACTACAATTCAGTGCTTTTACACAATTCCATTTTTAATGTGGTCAAATGCAATCCAGTCACTGAAAGTGCATGTTAATGTCAGGTGCAAATAGGGACTTTAGTGTCCAGTACAACATCCCGCTCCTAAATGTTGCATAACTTTATGTAATGTGTGATTTGGAAGTTACTGTGGTGTGCGCGGAGCTCCCGGGTCATGCGGGTACATTAGCAAGCCGGTACAGCCTCCGCACACATTCCTCAGCCATGTCATCGGCAGGAATTTACTGCATGCAAATGAAGCCAGGACGTGCACGAACGGCTTGGAGATGAGATATACATATTTAATGAGATAAAATGAAAGGTGGAAGAAGGAGGTGGGGAAGACGGGGTTAGGGCTCCAGATCCTCTCGTTTGCTTGTTTTTATAGACTGGTCCCTTACAAGCAACCAAATGTCACAGCTGCTGTTAATCCTGCTACATCTGGACTAATGAGGCAGCAATACACATAGTCGTGAGAGTGCGTGGGTGTGTCAGAAAAAAAGAGAGAGATGCTAAACCACTTGTGTATATTTGCACATGACTGTGTGTCTGTGTGTTTCTCAGCAGTGCTGCCGCTGGAAGGTCCCTCATTTCCCCTGGGGGAGACGCTCACTGCCTTGGTTTCATCTGCGGTGAGAGTGATTATAGAGACGGTCTCTTAATGAAACCCTTCCACAAAAGTGTGTTACAGGACAGTCATCGTCAGCCCAGCAGGGCATTGTCTTAATCATAGAATGGACCTGACATGGAGATTCTCAGAAAACACACTAACTAGATTCGTCTCAACTCGACTTCTGCTACCCAGAATGCCTGTTTTACTTATTGATTCATTCGGTTTGCTCGTTAGGATGCCTGTGTGCCATAAACACTGTAGTGTAGTGGAAGTCACAGAATGTGGGCGGATTTAAAATGTATGTATACTGACAGCAATCTAAAAAAAAAAAAACATTTTTTTACAAAGTGATTTTAATTGGAATTGTGACTCAAATACAATGTACAAAAAAGGGTGTAGTTGCTATGAGTCTGCATTCAAAGAAAACATCTCATTAATCATTCAGGCATTGTAAAAATAGTGAAAACACACAAACATATACAGTTGAAGTCAAGAGTTTACATACACCTTGCAGAATCTGCAAAATGTTAATTATTTTACCAAAATAATAGGCATCATACAAAATGCATGGTATTTTTTTTATTTGGTACTGACCTGAAAAAGATATTTCACATAGAAGATGTTTACATATATGTCCACAAGAGAAAATAATAGTTGAATTTATAAAAATGACCCGGTTCAAAAGTTTACATACACTTGATTCTTAATACTACCTGAATGTTCCACAGCTGTTTTGTGTTTAGTGATAGTCATTCACGAGTCCCTTTTTTTGTCCTGAACAGTTAAAATTGCCTGCTGTTCTTCAGAAAAATCTTTCAGGTCCAATAAATTATTTGGTTTTCCAGCGCTTTTGTGTATTTGAACCCTTTACAACAATTAGTATATGATTTTGACTCATATCCAACTATTACAGAAGGTTCAAATAATCACTGATGCCTTAGAATTAAACACAAAGCATTAAGAGCCAGGGGTGTAAACCTTTGGAAAAGAATGAAGATGGGTAAATTTTTCTTTTTGTGCCTAAAAAACAAAAAGTACTGCCCTACAAAAGTTACTTACATGTTTCCCAGAAGACAAAAATAAGTTAAATTGACCCCGATCTTCAAATTCAAAAAGTCTTTGTGCATCGTGTTTCCTTCTGAAGCATCAGTGAGTGTTTGAACCTTCTGTAATAGTTGCATATGAGTCCCTCAGTTCTCCTCAGTGTGAAAAGATGGATCTCAGAATCATACAGTCATTGTTGGAAAGGGTTCAAATACACAAAAATGCTGAAAACACAAAGAATTTGTGGGTGCATGTAAACTTTTGACTTTAACTGTATATATAGGCATACATACATTTATATATGCACACCAGGAGCATTTCCTCTGAGGAGGCAAGATGAGAAAAATTCATAGTACAAAAAGAAAACAATGCCAATATTACAAAATCTAACATTTAAAAGTGTATAAATCAACAAAACATTGTCCAACAGCAACACCAGCAGTTAAAGTTACAGTGAAGGGTCCGCGTCTCTCTCGCCTCCCCTGAGCCCACTGAGTTTTAACAAACCCCCTAAAGCATGCAGTGAGTTTGGTGGGGGTATTTTGACCGGATATTTTGAATGGCTGTGACTGGTTTATGTGATAATTTCCACCTCTTCCACCTCTGTTCGAGCACATTCGTGAATCAGTCATAAATAATTAATATAATGGCGTTAATAGGAAGACTAATTTAAAAAAGTAAGTAAACAACTGACACACTTAGATATAACCACTTTGTTGTTTCCAAATAAGACTTAAAATGGCATGAAAACATGATTTTAGTGAGTAATCAGCTTGGTGAAATTTAAAGTTAATCTCTGTCAGTGACCAGTATTTACAAAGCTTTGATGACTGATGACCCAAAAAAATGTAAAAATAGTTAAAAGCTAACTATTGAAAAGAATAGCTGAATGTAAGTACACAAATAAAATATATTGCTTAAATTGTTAACTGCCTTGAGTTATTATTTTGGAATAAATGTAAAATGCTTAAAATCACTAACTTGACTTTATACTGTACTTTATACTTGGCTTTCATGAATAGAATATCGATTACATTGTTAATTTAAAAATATAAAGTAGATTTTTTTTTCTTTTTCTGATATAAATAATGTGACCAGAAAATTATATATATACACACATACACGCAGACACACAATCATACATACGTGTGTGTTTGCGTGTGTATGTTTAACATACATATTGTTTGTTTTTAATAAAAGAATTGCCTCTTTTTCCTGCTTCTTCAGGCAGTTTCATAGTGCAGGTCAGTTTAGTTTACATTGAGTTCTGTGCTGTAATTGTAGGACAGTGTTGGTGTGCTGGTTTAGAGTTGCCAGGATCCTTAGAGATGAAGAGAGCCTAGACCTGCTATGGGTTTAAATCACTAGAAAATTGGTTCTTGCAAGCTTGATTGTGTTGGTAAATGAAAGTGTATGTGACTTTGGTTTCTTTCTGTCTATGTGTGTGTGTGGCTGAAAGCGTTTCTTTTTTCTGTGGCTTTTTGATAGAATAAAACGCCACAATAACTGAGATACCAAATCCATGATCATAAGAGGATGTCTAGCCTTTCCTTTTATAAAAGCTTTCTGAAGGAAATACTGGAAATTCTAAATAATGATGTCATTTCTGTTCACGCTACTAAGCTTATGAATTTGTAGTTAAACATAATGCTGTGTAGGTAGCTACCTAAAACTGCACATGAAGGAAACACGATGCATTAAGAGCCGGGGGGTGAAAACTTTTAGAATTTGAAGATCAGGGTAAATTTAACTTATGTTGTCTCGTGGAAAACACGTAAGTATCTTCTGTAGCCTCTGAAGGGCAGTACTAAATTAAAAAAAATATGATATTAAGGAAAAATAAGAAAAATGTACACTTCATCCCCTTTCTGTTCAAAAGTTTTCACCCCCCAGCTCGTAATGCATGGTTTTTCCTTCTGGAACATCAGTTTGAACCTTCTGTAATAGTTGCATATGAGTCCCTCAGTGTCAAAAGATGGATCTCAAAGTCAAACAGTCATTGTTGGACAGGGTTGAAATACACAAAAATGCTGAAAAACCAAAGAATTTGTGGGACCTGAAGGATTTTTCTGAAGAACAGCGAGCAGTTTAAGTGTTCAGGACAAACAAGGGAATCATGAAAACTATCATTAAACAAAAAACACAGCTGTGGATCATTCAGGTAACAATACAGTATTAAGAATCAAGGGGATGTAAACTTTTGAACCGGGTCATTTTTATAAATTCATTAATTCATGCTACTAAGCTTATGCATTTGTAATTAAACATAACGTTGTGCAGGTAGAAAGCTAAAACTGCACGTGAACCACAAGGCTATGAAGACACACCGATAAACAACTGTGTTTTAGTACAGTAGGTTGCATAAAACCAGCAGAATCATGCGGCGCCGAGTTTTTCCCGTAAATTATTGAGCAGCCTACACATGCCACACAGCTGCAAAATGATAAATCATCCTGGAATCAAATAGAAACATCTCCATATGAACGTAATGAAAAAAACAGGGAGGTAACATTTCCATAGGGCGACGGGACGGCGCTCGTACTGGGGATGGGGTTCTAGTGCCCTGGGCTGGCAGCATCTTCCCTATTACTCTATTGTGCTGTCCTGGCCTGGCCTGTCTCTGTCAGCATACCATTATTATGAATAGTGAGCATAATGCGTTGCCATGAATAGGATTGTCTGCCTGATTGTGATGTATAGTTTTTCATTACTGCTCCCCAGCCTCTGCCATTAGGCATGTGGAAAACTCTATTTATCCCCTAATTTGTAAAAATCCCCTCCCTGTCTGATAGCAATCAGAGGACTGTAATTGTCTGTGGAGCAGTGACGGCTACGGCTTGATGAAGAGCTATGTGCACAGAAGAGCAGGCCGCCACCGCCGGCCAGGCCGATCGCCCCCGTACAGCCGCCGCGAACCCCCGCGTACAACCCCGCACCTCATCCCTGCACGCAATTAATAACCATTTGCAAATGGCAGACGTGTAACAACCCTCCCGTCTCCATCTACCAGCATCTTCCTCTCGCACGCGCACACACACTCAAGAGCGGACGGGTGAAAAGGTGCGACGCCAGTGAAAGGACAGGCAGGAGAAATGAAGACGTGGCAGGGCGGCGTGTTAATTAATGCAAATGTAGCATGGAGCGATAACTTCATCCACCGTCGGAGCTCCGCTGCAGTCGCCTAAATTCTACCGGCTCAATTAAGGCTCGCTCCGAGGCTCCGTCTCTGTGTGGTAAACTCCGCCGTTAATTCCTACTGACGAGAACGCACACGGACAGCTAAACGAAAGTCATTGTTGCAATTTTGGAAGACCACCTCCACCATCCTCCACCAGTGTAATTCTTCTAATTTGCAGCGAGGTCTTAATATATGCGTGTGCATTATTTTAGGCAAATTTGAGAGTTTTGCATCTTAATCGGGTTATTCTAATTTATGATACACCATTATGCAGATAATACTGAATTAGTTCTTGATTGAGGACCACTAGCGAAGCCCCTACCCCCACCAAAAACTGTACACACGGTAGCTGCACTCCTCGTAGTTAACGGTCTTTGTATTTTAGAGGATCCTTTTAAGTAGACGTCCGTCTTGATAAACACTTTATGCATATCAGCTTCCACTTGTGGCCTGGCAGTGAGAATAATGGCTGTCTAATTGACTCATTTAGGGGCCTTTTGCCTACAGGAGGACTTTGCATTAAATGTTTGATCGGCCTAATTTCCAAACACATCATTAGGGCCATCTCTGGCCTCTTAATAACAACTTTATGAGGCTGCTTTAAAAGTCTTGCCTTTTATTTTTGGCCCCTCTCTTGTTTCGCCAAGTCGCTGGTCATAATTAAGTCAAATATTTCAAAATATGGTAATGCAGAACCTGTTTGAATAAGTGTCTTCCATTTCCATAATTCTATTATGGTGTAGAGCACACTAATTGGTTGAGAGCGTGGGTATAGCTCGCTGGAAATGTTGCAGTAATTACAATCAGAGTGGTCCACCAGAGTTTATGTAAACACACTACCTCTCTTCTCTTAAGGAGTGGACAAAACGTAAACTGCAAAATGGATATGATATACTGTAGTGTATCAGTCGGTACACATTATTACATGCAATAACCAGTAAAACACATTATGGAAGGAAGCAAATGCTATAGAAGAAAAGTGCAGACGACAGCATTAAACTAATGTAAAACATTTCTAGACACAATGTAGTAACAAACATTTTATATATAAATATGAACATATAAAACATATATATATTTATATTACTACATGTCATATACAGTTGAGGTCAAAAGTTTACATACACCTTGCAGAATCTACAAAAAGTTCATTATTTGACCAAAATAAGAGGAATCATACAAAATGCATGTTATCTTTTATTTAGAACTGACCTGAATAAGATATTTCACATAAAAGACGTTTACATATAGTCCACAAGAGAAAACAGTAGTTGAATTTATAAAAATGACCCCTTTTTAAAAGTTTACATATGCTTTTTACAACTTTTTGAAATTGAAGATAAGGGAAAATTTAACTTATTTTGTCTTCTAGGAATCATCTATAGCTTTTGAAGGGCAGTACTAAATAAAACAAAATATGATATTAGGGCAAAATGTTCATCTCTGGCTCTTAATGCATAATTTTTCCTTCTGGAGCTTTAATGAGCATTTGAACCTTCTGTAATAGTTGCATATGAGTCCCTCAGTTGTCCTCAGCGTGAAAAGATGGGTCTCAAAAAATACAGTCATTGTTGGAAAGGGTTCAAATACACAAAAATGCTGAAAAAACAAAAAATGTGTGGGACCTAAAGGATTTTTCTGAAGAACAGCAAGCAGTTTAACTGTTCAGTACAAACTACCTGCACAACTATCAAAAAAAAATCAGCTGTGGATCATTAAGGTAACAACACAGTATTAAGAACCAAGTGTATGTAAACTTTTGAACGGGGTAATTTTTATAAATTCAACTACTATTTTCTCTTGTGCACTATATGTAAACGACTTTTTATGTGAAATACCTTATTCGGGTCAGTATTAAATAAAAAATAACATGCATTTGTATGGCACCTCTTATTTTGGTGAAATAATTCACATTTTGCAGATTCTGTAAGGTGTATGTAAACTTTTGACCTCACCTGTATATTACTATGTAATATATTTATAATATTATATAATGTTTATTTTTTTATTTATGTAATATTATAGATTTAATATATGTAACATATAATAATATTATTTATATATAATAATATTTATTATTTTTTTCTGTGTATTTTTTTACTACAATTGGAAATAAGAAACATAGTATTTATCATCAGTACTTTTTTATTTCATTTCTTTTATTTATTTATTTATTTTTGTATTTTTACCATACTCTTTTGTAATTGTGAGTGTGTGACTGTTTGCACACTTGTACGTCTGGTGTTGATTACCGTGTTTCAGCAGCTCATGCTGTTGACATCCTGTCTGCCTTCCGTCCTCAATGTCAGTTCTTGATGAGGAACTCATGATACTTTCTACAGAAATACGTGCTTGGCTGAAGCCTTTTAAGATACAAAGAAATTAACTGAAAATACATGCTCTAAATATCCATATACAAGTCTATGCTGTCAATGTGACAAACATATAAACCAGAATGATTAAAAATACTTAGTTACTGTGAAAAGTAGCCAACCATGACATTTAGGTATTTAGACACAGGAATAGAACAAAAACATAGTATGTTTCTATTATGTCATCTAAGCTTACAATTTTTCCTTTGCCTTGTTTTATTTAAGGAAGAGAGGTTTTATTATGATCCAACCAGTCCTCCTAAACAATCTTGTCTATGTTTAGCTGAGAGGGCAGGTTTGTCATCTCTCCTCAGCAGACAGATTGCATTACAGAGGAATATACGTCTTCCATTTAATCCCTGCTAAGGAGGAGAAAGGAGCAGCCCAAAGTCATACCACATAACAATCAAGCGCAATTTCTAATCTTCGGCGTTCCCGATTCAAGGCTGTTTACCCTCAGTCTGTTGTTACAGAGAAGCGGTGTCAAAACACTTTAAGTGAGACAGCAAAGGAACAGTGAGAAAACATTGTGCACACTTGTGTCTCCAGCATCTGTAATTAACCTTGATGCTTACTGCTGTTGTTTCCATTGATTTTTTTGTTTCACATGTGGGTGAAAATTGCACTTTAAGTTACCCTGAGTGTTTAAATTAATAATGAAACCACAAGAGTGCCCTCCTCTGACTTTCAATTAAAACGATCAAGCTTATCGGATCAATGGGGGGAAGAGAGGAGAGGAGAGGAGAGGAGAGGAGAGCAGAGGAGAGGAGAGGAGAGCAGAGGAGAGGAGAGGAAGTGAGTGTAATTGCACTGCTGAGCTGGACGTGGTCGGCACGAGACAGCAGGAAGTCAGAAACACAAACAAGCATGTTCCAGAGGAAGCAGGTGCTGTAGGTTTGTATCTGTTGGTGTTTGGAGCTGTGGATCCCCCAATCAGATGCTCATCAGGCAGATGCATCCGGGTCTCATGGCCAACACACCAACAGACAGCAGCGCCGCCCACACGCTGGCAACACAAACAACCAGTCGACCGGGCAAACAGGCTGACCTGTCAGGTCACAAAGGTCAGATGCCAATAGAATGATCACATTGCAGAGAACACTGTCTGCTTATTACAGTGCTTGCAAGACAGCTCTGTATTGATATTTCTCAAATATCCTGGTAATGGTTTGGTCTAAACCTCTAGTACCACAACTTTATGGACTCCATTTAAACTCTGTGTTTTGTAAACTTTTTCAAATGAAAGTCAAATTTCCATTCACTGATAATTATGAAAGCTTTTATCTCACAATTCTGACTTTGTTTCCCAGAATTGCATGATATAAACTCGCAATTCTGACTTTTTTTTCTCACAAATGCAAGTTTGTATCTGACAATTCTGACTTTCTCTCAATTCCAACATCATATCTTGAAATTTTTGAGTTTATTTCACACAATTCTGAGAAAAAAAGTCTGAATTTTGAGTTTACCTCTTGCAATTCTGTTTTTTCGTGCAATTGCGCGTTTATATCATGCAATTCTAAGAAATAAGTCAGAATTGCAAGTCTGTATCAAACCTGAGAAAAAAAATCTAAATTGAGAGATATAAACTCAACTTTGAAAAAACCCAAATTTGTGAGTGTACATCTTGCAATTCAGAGTTTTTTCTTACAACGGCAAGTTTATCATGCAATTCTGAGAAAAAAGTCAGAATTGTGAGTTTGTATGACAATGCTGAGAAAAAAATCTAAATTGAGACGTAAACTCACAACTGTGAAAAAAAGTCATTGTGAGTGTACATTTTGTAGTCTCGAGTTTATATCACAATTCTGAGAAAAAAAGTCTGAATTTTGAGTTTATATCTCGCAATTCTGACTTACTTTCTCATAACTGAGTTTACATCTCGCAATTCTGAGTTTTTTCACGCAACTGCATTTATATCACGCAATTCTGAGAAATAAGTCAGAATTGAAAGTTTGTATCAAATCTGAGAAAAAAATCTAAATTGCAACATGTAAACTCGCAACTGTGAAAAAAAAGTCAAAATAATGAGTATACATCTTGCAATTTTGAGTTTTTTCTCACAACTGTAAGTTTATATCACACAATTCAGAGAAAAAAAGTGAATTTTGAGTTTATATCTTGCAATTCTGACTTACTTTCTCAGATCTGAGTTTACATCTCACAATTCTGAGTTTTTTTTCACGCAATTGCGTGTTCATATCAAGCAATTCTGAGAAATAAGTCAGAATTGAGAGTTTGTATCAAATCTGAGAAAAAAATCTAAATTGCAACATGTAAACTTGCAACTGTGAAAAAAAAGTCTAAATTGTTAGTGTACATCTCGCAATTCAGAGTTTTTTTCTCACAACTGCAAGTTTATATCATGCAATTCTGAGAAAAAAGTCAGAATTGCGAGTTTGTATCAATTCTGAGAAAAAAATATAAATTGACAGATGTAAACTCACAACTGTGAAAAAAAGTCAAAATTATGAGTGTACATCTCACAATTCAGAGTTTTTTCCTCACAACTGCAAGTTTATATCACACAATTCTGAAAAAAGTCAGAATTGCGTGTTTGAATCAATTGTGAGAAAAAAAATCTAAACTGAGAGAAACTCGCAACTGCAAGAAAAAAGTCAGAATCACAATTACGTTTTTTTAAATTTTTATTCAGCAGCGGAAATGGGCTTCCATAGACAATGATTTTCAAGCTTCCAAATGGGCATAAAATATATATAAATATATATATAAAAATAAAAAATAAACAAACAATGAAAGTAGTTGTGCTGCTTAATATTTCTGTGGAAATCTTTGTTGTTTAAAAGAAATCTTTAGAAACAATGTAAATTTAAAAACAAACGAACACACACACATACACATAATAAATCCATTCTCTTCATTCCAATATGCAGGTGACCTACAGTACAGTATGCATGCTAAGTTATGACAACAAGAACCAAATAATTTTTAAAATAACCATAACCTAAAACCTACAATTTGGACTATTTTTTTGTTTTGTTTTGTTTGTTTTTTTTGCTGTCTTGCAAGCACTGATATTTCAGGAAAGGCAAATCTGGTGTTCAAGTTTCCTCTCACACCTCTGACCAGGAATTTGACTAGAGCAAAGCTTCAGCTGTGAGGTAATGTTGCCAACCTGGGGTGAGTGATCTCATTGGAAGGCAGGTGAAAACAAGGGGAGGATCCAGTCAATTGTCAGGCCAATGTCAGAGGGTGAAAGTGCAACGAGGTGACTCAGCGTTAGCCTAGGTAATGGCTTCCTCTTCCTGCTGGCCCGGTGCGTCCTGCTTCATGGACCCACCCACAGTTTGGGCGATGTGGAAGCATGCCTACAATAACAGCCTCGAACACGCAGGGAAGGGCAGCAGGTGGGGATGGGGCTTCACAACTCTGCGTCAGTGCATGTATTGTCCAACTCTCTGACCACGAAGCAGGAGGATGTTTGTGAGTGAGGAGACTGTTTCGATCTCCCCTCCGTCTCATTAAAAAATGCCCTCATGGGAAAGTCCTTCATAGTTAAGTCACAACATTTCCCCTCAGTGAAAATAGATAATGAGAACGGCTGGGACACAACATTACTGTGATTCAAAATTGTGCAAATCACACTTATCAAGTCATCTTGATTCAAAAAAAACAAATTACAGAACACAGCCAGAGGCAATGGATGCACAACAACGTGTTCAATCAACACTAAGTTGATGCAACAGTGAATATCAACAATAATATTTCGCTTTTTACAGTCCAGCGTTTAATGGAGTTAATTCATTTCCCATTCCTTCAGTCCACGATCCTCCCCCAAAAACAACTGCTCGGTTTCTGATGGAAATCATTGGCCCGTGCTTGCTGAGCTGCTTGATTGCTTGGCACATTTAGTTATGGATGAGTGACACCTGCTGGTGGTTAACTTCAGCAATACATCAAAAAGCATCTCCACCCCTGGTGAAAAACGCTAACACAAGGCCATTAGCCATTTCATCAGCTATACATAGAGGATAGTGAAAATGGCATTGTGGAAGTGCAATGTATGCAGTGTAAATGTATTGTGGGAATCCATGCATTTCTACTCCATTTCACCATGCAAGGCTCAACAATAGAGAGACTTTTGGTCAGTTGATGGATCAGTCACATGACCTTTCGGTCTGCTGCTGCATTTCCACTGAATCTTTTTATTTAATAATCTTGAAGATTCATTTTATACCTTGCAAACTGAAATATTTGGTTTTATTCTGTTTGTATTCAACATTGTTTTAGCAAATTATGCTCATTTGTCAAAATAATGTTGGATCATAGATGAGGTTTGTATCAAAATTGTAAAAATAAATTGAAATATGCATATACACACAATTCTTTAAAGAAGTCTTTTCTGCTCAATCCAATAAATTTTGAAATATTTGTATTATTAAAAATAACTGTTTTCTATTTGAATGTTTTTTTAAAATGTAATTTATTACTGTGATTTCAAAGCTAAATTTTTAGCATCATTATTCCAGTCAGATGATCTTTCAGAAATCATTCTAATATTTTGATGTGCTGCTCAAAAAACATTTATTATCATTATTATTATTATTATTACTATTATTATTATTATGTTGAAAACAGCAGAGTATTTTTTTTTTCAGGTTTCTTTGATGTATAGAAGGTTCAGAAAAACAGCATTTATCTGAAATAGAAATCATTTGTAACATTTTAAATGTCTTTATCATCACTTTTGATCAATTTAAAGCATCCTCGCTAAATAAAAATATTCATTTCTATAATTTTTTCCAAAAAAAAAAAAAAAAGGTTTTAAATTGTATAGTGTATAATGTTACAAAAAGCTTTTTATTTCAGATAAATGCTGATCTTTGGATCTTTCTATTCATCAAAGAATCCTGAAAAGAATGTACACAACTGTTTTAAATATTGATAATGATAACAAATGTTTTTTGAACAGCAAATCAGCATATTAAAATGATTTCTGAAGGATCATGTGACACTGAAGACTGGAGTAATGATGCTGAAAATTTAGCTTTGGTCAAAGGAATAAATTACATCATAAAATATATTCAAATAAAAGCAGTTATTTTAAATAGTAAATACTTTTGCTGTATTTTGGATTAAATAAACACAGGCTTGGTGAGCAGAAGAGACTTCTTTAAAAACATTAAAAATCTTACTGTTCAAAAACTTTTGACTGGTAGTGTATATATTATTTATATTATGAATATATTAAGTACTAACATAATAAATAACAGAATTATATAGACACACACACAGATTAATATATATGTACTAATATAATTATATATTATGTATAATGTTACTTCTACCAAAATTATACAAAATACTTTGCTATAAACAAATAATTAAAAGTAGATATTATTTATATTATAAAAAAAAATATCAGTATATATCAGCATTTTATTTCTAAAAAAAATATATTTAAAAAAAAAAATCATTGACATAACAAAATACATACATAAAAGCTAAACTACTGGTCCAGCAAAAAAATATCCAATCACAAAGTGACTAAAAAAATAAGTCTAACTGGATCTGGATGGGAACTCATTCTGACGTTATTTTTCACTTACGACTGGATAACCAAAAACTAATTTTTAAATGTGGATAAAAAAGCACATAATATGAGTGCTTAAACCATGCAGCTACATGAGAATACATCCTCCTCAGTAGAACTAAATTTCCTAATTTGTTCTAATCCCTAACGTAAGCAGTGGCGTCCTGGGAGGCAGACGAAGGAGTCTGGCTCCGTAAGAACTTGCGGTGAGTGGATTACACATGCAGCTCTCCTAAGCCTTGCCAGCCCAAGCTGCATTAAGTACAGTTAAATATCAGCCATTTAATGAGATCTTCCCTTTGCTCTATAACTAAAGTGGGGATATGGGTGCATAAAGGGATAGAAAAGTGTGAATAAAACCATCAGAGGGGTGAAGAACTGTGAGAGAGGGAGACGCAAAAGAAAAGGGAGGACTGTTTTCCTGGTCACTCCGCCTTTCTGACATAGCCGCTGAACACAAATATCATTCATTAACAGTAATCTGCCATTTTAACACTGATGTATGGTCCCTAAACACCAAGCCACTGGTTCACATCCCTGGCTATAAAACACAGGGACAGTTTAAATATGGACCTGCTGGTCCAGGGATGACTGGCTATCCGTCTCTCCCTCCCTCCCTCTCTTCATCCTCTTGTCCTACCCTCCAGCAGAGCTCAGGTGCCGCACCATTGCGCCGCAAATGAACACATTTCCAGCGAACAGCACCTCTGATGGCTCTATGATTTCTGACAGGTCAACAGCTGGAGAGAGAGAGAAAAGGTTAGAAAGAGAGAAAAGACCTTTTAAAATTATCCTAGAGTCCAACTGCTTACTCAACAAAATGAAGAGCCGGTCACAAAGCAGTCAAATGCATTTAAATATATACAAGCTTGGATAATGGCAGCAGTGATGCTTGCTGTTGGAATAGAATAGAATAGAATAGAATAGAATAGAATAGAACTAGTCAAACATTCTCATCTGATTCTATGGCTCACCATGCAAGAAGACAGGGACTAAATTGGCAGACCTCTGTAATCAGCTTCGTTTAACGCTAAGTTGATTAAGGCAAGTTAATGAACACTGTGTTACCCGAGTACAAACAACATGAAAAGAATGAACACAATCCACTCATTTATAAGAACTTAAATGTGCCTTAACATTCAAACATTCACAGCCAGTGCAAAAGTTTATAAAAGATTATGTTATATTGCCCTAACAATGTGTCATTTAAAGGGGACACTGAATGGGCCCATTTTCCACAAGTTGGTATGATTCTTTAGGGTCTTCATGAAATGTCTGCATGATACAAAATTATTAAAATACCTCAATTGTGTAAAACGACACAATTTTTACCTTGTTAAAAACAGCTCTGACTATAGTGGCCCATTTCGGTGCATTGCTCTTTAAATAATAATGAGTTACTGTTCACCACTCCCCCAGTTCAGGTTTTGGTATATTCGGTGGTGTGTTACCATCAAAAACAAAACTAATCCACTGCGTCCTCAGTGGCTCTGATGTCGGGACAAAAAGAAACTCTTAAGTTTTACATTCAAATACAAAACACCTGCACTGCATACAAGACATTGTTGTCACTACAGCTGCTTAAGCGCAAAGAAAATGGCGGACAGCGTGCAACCTGCTGAAGGTGAAAATATGCTGATACGGGACAGTCCGTCAGCGATTGTGGGTGGGGGCTGAGCAATATGACATCATACTGCTCAGAAAATCAAAATGGCTTGATTATTGAGACTGTTTAGGTTTTTTTGAGATTAAAAAAAGAAGGGAATGGGTTTTCATTAGGGATGCACGATATTATCGGATCAATATCGGAATCGGCCGATAATGGTTTTAAATGTAAATATTGTCCCGATATGAAAAATTATGCAGATATGTCTTGCCAAAAAGAGCAAAAGCTCACATGTGCTCAGAGTGTGCTAGCGATTAGATCAGGTCAAGCAGTGTTGCTCATTCTGGAGACAAAGTTTTGCCTGAATAATGATTAGATTCACTTATTTGGATCGCTGCATTTAAACTGAGAATACACGTACAGAATGACGTGTTCGGTGTGTGATAGAGTAAACAGTAATAGCAAGGCAGCCTCCCCCGGATCTTAAAATGAATGTAAAATACAAAAATAACATTTTTACTGTGTTTCTGATTAAATAAAGCCATAATTGATCTCATAAAATCATGAGTATGTTTTGATTTAAAGGTCAGAAGCTATAGCTTACATGATTTAAAAAAAAATAATAAAAAATAAAAAAAATCACAAACATGACACTTGTAAATTAAGTAATTTTATATATGCTGATTTATTCATTAATGCGTAATGTTACATTTTTTTAAACAAATAATGAGTTTTAAAAGATTTTCAGAATTTTTACAACTCCTTTGCTTTAGACCATCTACAAATGGTAAATCTTAAAATAAAATGTTAAGGTTACTGCATTTTTCTGAAAAAAAAAAAAAAAACGATACACAGCAAATGATATATAGTTTATTTATAGTTATTTTCAAAGCTTCAATGTACTGTCATTATAAAATAACTTCATTATTGTTTATTTAATTCTAAAATAACTAAAATAAGTTCTTATTAAAAACCAACCAAAATGAAAAATAATTTGTTTATAATTTCTGCACAGGATAGACTTAGTGTTTTTTCCCAACAAAAGGAAATCAGTATCTGCATCGGGTATCGGCCAAATTGAGTTGAAAAATACGGCAAAAATCCAATGTCATGCATCCCTAGTTTTTATCATTGTACACACTGCTAAGAAACATTTATATGTAAACACCATGTAAAAGTGAATTTTGCATCCAATGCTCCCTTTAAGCTTGTCAGCCACATTTACAACCTGGTCTATTTAAGAATTTTTTTTTCTTCTTCTTCTTCTTCTTTTTTGAAAAAAAAAAAAAAAAAAAAAAAAAAAAAGAACAGTTAAAATATTTTGTACAGAAGCCTTTTTCTACTTTTAGAGTAAAAAAATAAAACAGGTAATTGTGAGACAAAGTTTCAAATAATAAAAGATACTAAAAGAAACATATTGTGGGATATAAGGTTGCAGTTGTGACTTACAAAGTCACTTTCTGAGATTCAATTGCAAGCTGCATTTTCAAGAAAGGGAGCCAAAAATGAAAGGCCAGATAAAAGACAAAACAAAAGTTTTTAAAAAATCAAAATTACCTTTTTTCATGGTTTCCTTTGTATTTTTAATGATATCAAAAACAAACCACATCTGTGATTAAAATAATACCACACATTTTTCTAATAACTCATTCCTTTGCTGTAACTTGTACACAGCCCATGAGGGATCCATGACCTGTACTTTGGTAAATCCTGATCTACGGTGTAGTTTTAATTAATTAAGTATTCAATGAAAACTTTGGATAATTATCCAAATAGCAGCATTTAACTATTTACACTAGAACATAGCACCCTTTGCACTTAATTACAAAAAGCATTACTGTCTATGTGGTGTACACAACATACAAATATAAAATGTACACGTTATCCTTTACAAACTGTAAACAACACTAAATGGCATCTTATTTTATCGCCTAGGGTTGATAGAATTTGCTAAAAGAACATTCACACTTTTTGTTTCTGCAAAAGACTTTGTGTATATCTTACACAAACACAATGGCAAAACAAGACTAATGCAGCTATTGGTTCATTTCACCCATTTGAACCTGCATAATAAAGAATTTAAGTTTTCTCAGAGAGGCCCTATGGTGTTGCAGGAGACTGTGAATCACGGCAAAACTCAGCACCAATCCCGGCCCAACTAATGCAGACATAAAGCTTTCCCCTACAAATGAATAACTGCATATCTTAATCAAGTTAGCATCCAGTTATTTCGCCTGGCAAATAAATATTTCTATAATGTTATACATGGGGCTCTTTCCCATCAGGGCTGGGCTATTAAAGTGATTACATTAGAGCCCTGATAGTGTGAGAGATGGACACACAGTGACTTTTATGTGCCGGTGGGCCACAACATACAATTACAATAGCAAAAAAGTCATTTGGAGAGACCGCCGTAATATGAGAATGGACACGGTGAGCTGACCTCTCTGTCCTCTCATTTCAATGCAGCCATTTTGTTTCGTGCCGTGAGGATCCATGGTGGCTCAGGGGGTAGTTTGTCCTCATTAGAGCAGCTCTGAATGGGAGCGCGGCACAGGCGCGTGTCCGACACAATCTGATAACACAGCTGAGGAGTGGGGAAAATCAATCTGCTGTCGGCGTGACGAGGGGAAGTGCGAGGAGAGATGGCTTCCGTGGCACAAGAAACGAGGAGAGGCTCGGAAACACAGGGTTTAAGTGAGGGGAAAAATGACTCCTGTTGTTGCCACTCCAACTACAGCAATGATGATTTTGAAGAAGAAATATGCTGACAAAGACTACATATAGACATACACAGCCACCACTGCAAAGCCACTGCTATATTTAATCTAAATACACAGTGAATATAGGGCCCTATGATATCCGCGATGAGGAAAACGCGGACGGAATCGCAGAATCCAGTCATAAAAACGGAATTTACTGAATAACGCGGTTAGTTTGAATGAATTAATCAAAAGTACCGCAATATGGCAATATAGACTAGTATCTGTAAATATTACGCCGCAAAAATACCATCTAAATGTGAAACCTGCATGTTCTGCGTGTCTGTTTTAATGAATGGAGCAGACGAGCGGTTTACTACACACTGAAGCGGCGCGTGACGCTCGCTGTGATTTCAGCGTCTGTCCACTCACTAAATGAGGACATAAATACATGAACAATATCTGCTGAGAGTCACTTCATGAGCATTTGACCGTTCAATTCTAGGAAAACTAGCGTTATATCATATACACACAGAAATGTCAAGGTAGACACGGCAACCCGTCAAAATAAAAGTCCGGCTTAACTTGAAGACATCGTGCCAGATATATACTACTGCTACTACGAAAATGAAACAAACATTATTTTTTAAGGTATAATCACACAACATTTCTTCCATTTTTTTATTTTAATAGCAAATTCCCCTTTGTTTGCCAAAAAAAAAAAATATTTGCTTAATTTTCAATAATTAAAAGATAAATTAAACTAATGTTTTATGCCTTCATTTGATAACTAGAACATTTTAAATACACAACACAGAATTTCAAATAATTAGAAATGCTAAAACACAGAATTTGATAACAATAAAACATATGGTGAGAAAAAATAAAACATTTCATAGGGCCCTAAACATGTCATTTTGTTAAACCTTTATTAAATTGATGTGAAATTGTATAAGTTTCATGATTTTAATTAATTAGACATGCTCTTTGATTAATAAAATTTAATTTAACCATTAAAAAGGAGTTGAGAAAAATTAAAACGGAAAAAAACGAATTTGGGAAACAATAAAACAGATTTCATAGGGCCCTATGAATAAAGAGGCTGGATAAATTGGAAGATCCACTGTTAAGTTTATCATTCTAAAGTCATCATTACCTCATTTTTAGATGCTCCTATGAGTAGTTGCGTAAAATGAATTATGCAGTCTTTTATTTCCAGCTCTCCTTTTTCTCTTACATTTTATTTCTCTCTCTTCATGACTCAAAACTGGTCAGATATACACTACCGTTCAACTTTTTGGGGCCAAAAATCAGTCAAAAGCAATCAAATTGTGAAATATTACCACTTAAAATAACCCTCTTCTGTTTTAATATATTTTACAACGTAATTTATTCCTGTGATGGCGAAGTTCCCGGAAGTCATTACTTCAGTCTTCAGTGTCACACGATCCTTCAGAAATAATTTTAATATGCTGATTTCATGCTCAAAAAACATTTATTATCATCAATGTTAAAAAGAGTTGCACTGCTGAATTTTCTGTGGAAACCACTTTTTTTTCAGGAATCTTCAAAGAAAGGAAAGATCAACAAAACAGCATTCATATGAAATTGCTTTTTTTAACAAATGTAAAAAATTTAGCTGTTCATTTCAATCAATTTAATTTGTCCTTGCTGAATAAAAGAAAAAAAAATGTGGTGACAATTTACAAAGGGTTTATTAGTTAACATTAACTAAATCTTAGTTAATGTTAATTTCAGCATCTACTACTGCATTATTAAAATCACAAGTTGTGTTTGTTATCATTAGTCAAATAATCAATGCACTGTGAACTAACATGAACAAACAATGAACGACTGTATTTTTAACTAACATTATATTCTTAAATAGTGTAATAAATGTATTGTTCATTGTTTGTTCATGTCAGTTAATAATGTAAATAATGTAAAGTGTTACCAAAAATGTTACTATCCTCAAACCTTTAAATAGCAGTATTTAACATGAACTGAATCAGTTGTCTGATAATAATTCTGCATTTATTAAACTATTTGCATTTTCTTAAATTAAGCTTAATAATGGTCATATTCAAATGCACACACATACGCCACATTTGTTAGCCGTAGGTGCAAACAGCGCTTATGTTAATTCCTGCAAAGCCTGAACCTCTTTGTTCAGATTTTGTCTCCTTCCACATTAAATTTATGAAAATTGTGTTTCTAATATTCCTTGAGCCTGGGCCATAACAGCCTTATTAAATCAATTGGGTATGATTACGCTGAAAAAAAAAAAAATCAATGCCAGCCTGTAATTGCATATTACAACGTTATTTTCCGCATTGATATTGATAATATGTATGTTTACATTTCACATGATTAAAATCAATGTTGTAAAGTGAGTTATGACAGCTCCCGTTGATGAGTCACATTTATGGAGCGTGGTTAATAGGGTAGTTGATGCTTCACATAGAGTGCCATCATTTATCTCTATATAGAAGGCTTCCAGGGCCAGAGAGAGGTGGTTTCTCTGTCTTTCTCAAGCGATGTTTTTAGCTTTTTTGTCTTTTTGCTTTCTAAATTATTTTTGTTTGAACACATATTTACTTAATCTTAAAGGTGAAGTCTGTAACATTCTTACTTATTCTTACTTATTAAGTGAACTAAATGTAAGCTGATTTTTAAAATGTTACATACATATACATTTTTTGTCCAGCCATTGGTGCAGAAATTAGACACTTCACCTTCACGTCCTTAATTAGATTTGCAAATCACTGAAATAATGGGATTTTATAAAAAGTTAGAAGGCCGTTTGCTTACATTGAATTGGAAGACGAGGTAAACACGAAAAACTGAAAAAGTTATTTACAGCATAAGTGCATTATCATTTGACGAGTGGTGTACAATTTTAGAACTGTCTCAATTTAATCTTGAAAATTTCCCCACTTTTGTATATTTGCCTCTGATTCAATCTTCTATTACGGCCTAGAATTTGCACTTCCATTCCTGCTCGAGTGACGCGCCCATCACCCAAATGAGATTGGACTCCTCTGAAGGATGGATGCCCCTCTCCAAACTGTTTTCCCCCCTCTAAATAGCTGCGGCACTTTACACTGCCACTCGAAGAGCATTTTGTTGGTGCTCGGCACCTATGACGGCCTCACTCCTAATTGTGTTAGGGGGCTCTTTGGATTATGCGTTTTACTTTGGGATGCAATGTTTGCTGTGTGTTCCCCATATCATGTGCCTCTCCTGCAGTTTGTGTGCGTAACCAGATCCACCTCAGGGACGTCTCTGCAGTAAAACACAAAACACAAATGCGGGGATACATTTGGGGACATAAACACACGGTAACGAGCACACACACTTCGCTATCAGCAATGATATCTTAATACTGAAAGTACTCCATCATCCACTGCAAATGCTTTTATAAAAATTTGTTCAAATTAATATGAAAAGATTATATTTGTATACTTTAATATTCAGTGTGTGTGTATATATATATATATATATATATATACACACACACAAACATATTCTATATATTTAGAGAGAGAGGGAGAGAGAGAGAGAGAGAGAAATAGAGAGATTGTTTTTTATTTACTTTCAATTGTGATGTAAATTGTAATGGCATGAGCACAACCTAATTAAACACCACATTACATTACATTACATTACATTACATTTTACATTTTAAAAATCTATTCTTTTCCAGACTCAAATTTCCATACCTCTCAGAAGATTCTCAGACCATAATAAACATAAATAGTTCATACAGCATTATTTTCAGCTTTATATTTGGTATATAGTATAGTCATCTGTAAATATTTTTATTTCCTCAGGGTTTTTTTTATTGATTCTCCAAACTGACAACATACAGAGCCCCTAAAATAATAAAAAAAAAACCCCTCAAGAAACTATTCACATGAGCACTGGAATTTTTTGCATGCTTACGCATTACAATTTATTTCCTTTGTGCATCACTGCCATCTTACTATGAATAAAACAAGAGCATGGATGCACATGAATTAATAGGGATCTACTTGTTCTAAATTTGGCTTTTCTTACAGTAGCACCTCTAATATCAAGGCCTAATGTCCAATTTAACACAGCGAAGAAACCATGACACGAAATGGGCTGATGGCATAATATTGGTGTGTACTCTTTTATTTGCAAAATTCAAGGGTCTATTAAAAAAAAAAAAAAAAGACTGGTACTGTAGTGTTCAAAATTTGGCTTTGTTAAGGCAGCATATCATATTTCAAGGCATATTTTGCATAATGAAAAACTGCACTTTGAACTGCAGTTGTGTTTGACAATCATTAAAGAATCACTAAACATCTCCCATGAAAACACACTTCTTGTATGATAACTTAATTTCAGAGATGCAAACAGGTAAGCGGGGAAAAAGGTGAGAACACTGCACAGATGAGGGGCATTATCCACACAGAATTTATTTTAAAGATATTTGCTTTACATGTTCATTTGTAGTTACTTTAAGGTTTTTTAAAAAATATTATTAATACCGTATATGTCCAAAACTCAATTTTTTCCAAAAATTTTACAATTAAGACTGAATATATTTGGTCAAAATCCCACGTTATAAACAATTAAGTGCTATGCAGGCTATTTTAGACAATACTGGCTGATGACAAATGCCAAATGTTTCCCCTCTTTCTCTTCACTATTCCCACATCTCAGACCTCAAACACTTATTATTACTGTTTTTAGACAGTTTTTTAAGTACACTCTTAAAAATAAAGGTGCTTCACGATGCCATAGAAGAACCTTTTTTGTCTAAATGGTTTCATAAAGAACCTTTAACATCTTGAACACCTTTCTGTCTCACAAAAGGTTCTTTGTAGCAAAAGAAGGTTCTTCAGATTATAAAAAGGTAAGAAAGAGATTGAATAGTTCTTTGTGGAACCAAAAATAATTCTTCTATGGCATCGCTGTGAAGAACCTTTAAAGCACCTTTATTTTTAGGAGTGTAAATAGTAAAGAAAATACTATGCAAAACTTATTGAAACAACCAGTTCTTCACTTACTCTTGTAAGATCACAAGTACCCTTGTAATTTGAGTTGTCACCGAAACGTAAGGAGTTTGCATCTATGGAATTTTAATTAAATTCCTCATTTTCTACTAAAAGCTAAATAGGGTCAAAAATCTGGAAATGCAATTTTTTTTTTTCCCATACTCAGCTTTCTTTTTTAAAAACTTTTCCAGACATGGAAATTACTTAAATCAAATTCCATACTTTTCCAAACCGCATAGAAACCCTGAAACTTAAAAAGCCAGTCTGGATTCTTTGAGTGCCATTTTATGGACAACATATTTTAAGAAAAAACAATTATCTATATCTATATGCTAAGAAATTGATTTAAACATACATACATGCTTGATTTGTGACCAAATAGGTTTGTGCAGAAACCTCACACTTTCACTTTGGCTGTCAGTTCATTTCTTGTATTAAAGAATCAGTCTATCAGTGATTCGTCAGCCAGCCTCCTTAAGGCCGGGACTGGGACGATACGGGTAGAGGACCTGCAAACCCCACCCCCCATTTCACATCACCCAGGTCTCAGTCTGCTCTGCCGGTGAAGCTTTAACTTTAATTAAAAGTTTCTTCCCTGTAGGTGACCTACATCCCTCTGCAAGGTGACTGAGAAAGAGAAGGAAATGATTATAAAAAGGAAGGTGGGAATAAATGATGGAAATGTGGCAGAAGGAAAAACATAATTGTTGTAAAATTAAGGAATAAAATAAATAGAAATAGAATTATATACAGAATTATAATATTATATTGTATTATTATTTTATATTATATTATAAATCACACATACAAAATAACGTCTCATAAGTATTATCTATATACACAATCTATATATACAACATTTCCGGTGCAAGTGGAGTTTTTTTTTTGGCTCTTGTTCATCAATCATCTCTGATAGACAAAGTTCTCTCTAAAGAGAGAGGTTCATTACAGAGGACATCTTTCGACTCTTCTTTTATCAGTAAGTGCTGAAACACCATGTCATAAATCACTGAGTCATGATTATAAGACAGCAAGCATCTGTCTGCTAACACTTCCTCTGGCAAATGATAATTGAGAATCAGACTCTCAGGACGTGGCACCACGCTACACCTCCCTGAGCTCACCTTACAAAGGACCCCGATCTACAGGGGCTCCCCTGTTCTTCGGCACGGCCCGCGGGGGAGAGAGACGAGAGAGACGGAAGCGCGGGAGGCCGGTGGGTGGCTTTCGGGACGAGGGAGCTCTCTGTTTCACTTAGTGTCTGTCTCCCGCAGCTGAGCCCTCCTCTGACTGGGACTTTATCTGCGTTCAATCACGGCGCAGCTCCAGCAGGCCAGATCGTTGGCCACCCCGGGCTCCCGGACAGTGAAATATGGCCACAATTAGCCCCGGACACAGTTCAATGATGATAAAGCGCATTCGCACCTTTTACGCCATGATTAAAAGCCCTGTCCGCTCAGCCGCTGATAGAGAGAACTAATTTCACATTATTATTATTATTATTAGCATTCCTTGATTGTAATGCACTCACCCATTCCTCCCTCTCTCTTTCCGTCCCTTTCTTTCGTAGCATCCAAGCCTCGGATAGATGCCGGGGGGCTCTTTATCATTTACACATCAGCGGCTGTGCATTGCTCCCCTGTCTGCCCCATTTATTTCGCCTCTCTTTTCTATGTATACCTATACTACTCTATCTTTATTCACATCTATCAGCACACACAGGCCGGCCCATCTGCCCGGGGCCACTTCTTCGATGCCAAACAAACAAGACACCTGCAGAGAATATTACACAGTTCCGTCAGCACAGACCCTCCAATGTCATCCACGCCGTTATGAACCCCACTACCACGGAACGGATACACACATACAATCACAGCGAAAAAAAAAAAAAAACAGGCGCAAAGTCACTCCTCACCCGAAAAGAGTTGATAAATGGAGGGGCCATAATGAAATGGAGACATCAAGGAGCATGAAAAGGAGGAGAGAAAAGAGAGGACGAGAGAAAGAGAGGGGAGGGGGCCGTAATCCTGCAGGAACAGAACTGTCTACGGAGAAAGAGGGAAAAAGAACAGGGGAGAGAGGAATAAGAAGGATCGCCTTTCGTCCGTGTTCCATCAAGGGAGAAATTACACATTTACTAAGGTTTTTTCTTAGGACGACGGCCCCCATAGATCAAACCACTGGATGTACGAGCCAATTTTCAACATGAAATATAGACACCAAGAATCAATTTCACCTGTGTTCTCTCCCCCTCCTCTCCTCACACCAGCGGCCGGACCCATGGATCAGACCATGGTTTATGTCTACGCTGTCCAATACACCTCCATTACGAATGTCGAGCGTGTGTAAGATATAAGTATATTAAATAGACTTATTTAAATAAATCACGCTACCTAGCTCTGCAATTGAGTCTGGAATTCTTCCGGAGGTGAAAACCTGCTTTTTATCCTTTTACCAGGTCGTCATGGGACACTAAATTCCAAAGTAACCAACAAACATATGAAAATGAAATGAAGCAAGAACTATGAATCAATAAAAATACATGCCATTTGGTTACAATCTGCATAAGCACAAGTGTTTAGAAATAAAGCCGCAGCGTCATATGCGCATTCCCGGTGGGAAAGTTAATTACGACACTCACAGCACATATCAAGATATTATCAGGGGAGAGTGAGCTTGTGAAAGCAAATTATTCTCATGGTTTGCTATCCACACAGTAATGGACTTTACAACATGTGGTAATGTTTTTAAGAGAGAGGTGCTTACACAGCTGTGCGGTTTGCACCTGGACAGCAGGAAGTGACTCTTAAGCCAACTTCCGCTTTCCTAAGAAAGATATACAGCGGATGTTCAGTGTAAAACAGGTTCTGGATAATAAAGAACAGAGAATCTAGATTTTTTTTTACATAGCTGTTGGAACAGATGATGTAAACATACAGCAAAAAATGTGTTTCATTTAATGCATTTTAAAGGATTAGTTCACTCCTAAAATAAAGTTTCCTGATACTTTACACACCCCCATGTGATCCAAGATGTTTGTGTCTTTCTTAAGTTGAAAAGAAATTAAGGTTTTTGAAAAAAACATTCAATGGGAATCAGCAGGTTGAAATTGCAGTTTCAATTAGGGCTGCATGATAAATCGCACGCAACATATTTCACAGTATTCTAAGCAGTGATAAAAGCTATATCAATTATGGAGGTCGACCGACATTGGATTTTACACATACCGTTAACGAGGTTAGACCACACTGGCCGATACCGATTAATCGACCGATAGTTTTTAAAATGGATACTGAACGGAAAATAAATAGTGCTCTACTATTTAAAAAAAAAAAAAAAGTAGCCTACTGAACCATACTTTGTAAATGAATAAAAATATTAATATTAATTATATATTGATCATTACAGTTAGCTCATTGTGCATTAATGTTAACAAAGCAACTACATTTTTTAAAATATATCAGTAAATGCTGAAACACAGTCTAACAAGGAACAATACTTCTATTCTACAGCTTTTATCGAGCTTGATGTTACAAATTGACTCATATTGTAAAGTGTTAGATGGTCATCTTTAAATATCTACACAAAGGCCACAGTATTGAAACTGCTTACATATGGATATTGTGTACTTTAACAATTTAACTGCTTCAATTCTAGAACATTTGTGGTTATCTAATCAAAATATAAAAAATATGTCACGACGCAGCGCTGCGTCTAGAAGAACTCGCAGCTATCTGGTATCACACACACTGGACGCGTCGCGTTCAATTCAAGCGACGGTCTACAAGAGTTTATTTGATCACCAAATGGGCAAAAGTATACTGCTGTCCTTTCTCCACTAATGCAGCATCTAGTCAACAAATTAATCGCTTAGTAATAACATAAAAACATGCACTACAGTATACTGTACACATCGTTTCGTTGTCGATGTTTTAAATCCGCCTTTTAAGTATCCCGCTCTGTGCAGCGCGCAGTGTCACGTGTCTAAACAAACGGCACCTGCTGTCAGTGATTTCTGTCACTAGAGGCCGCTCTCGTGCTGTATAACAAAGACTATAGGGACTTTGCTGTATAATGACGACCTTCACAGCCACTCCAGCAACAGACCCAACCCAGAAAAACTATCGCCATGGATTTTTGCCGATAACCGATAGTTCTGCCAATCAACTATCCGTGCCGATTAATCGGCAAAACCGATACATCAGTCAACATCTAGTCAATTAGAATGTATTATTATACATTTATTAAAATGAATAAGAACTCAGATAAACTATATATTGTCGTAGTCGTGTGTTTATTAGCCATGTTGAATCAACAAATCAGTTAAATCTGTTTATTCAGCTTCAGCGATCTGTATTTCCTGCATTTCTTCAGCGGGGAGTATTTGTAGTTTCTGCACAAGGGCACCCTTTTGTTTTCAGATGGTGATTTACTACGGATCACAGAACTGTGCTTCACTGACAAGGTGCGCGTATAAATATCGCAGCTTTTCCTAATATCAATTGCGATATTATAGCAATTTATTGTGCAGCCCTTGTTTCAATGCAGCTTCAAAGCAGAGATCAACCGATATGTGTTTTTTAGGGTTGATGCCGATACAGATTATTACAGATCAAGTGGGCCGATAACCGATATTTTGAACCAATATATGTCTGGTGTAAAAATGAAAATTAATGTCAAAATTAAGAATAACAAGGGCTCTGACAGAAACTTTCTTTAAATGCTTTGAAATTTTTTTTAATCAGCAAATCGGTTTCGAAAATGACACTGATAACCATAAAAATGCTTAATATCGGTGCCGATAATTGGTCAACCCCTACTTCAAAGGGCCTTATGTGATCCTAGCTGAGGAATAATGGTCTTACATAGCGAGACAGTCGGTCATTTAAAACACTTTACGTAATCACGTTGGAAAGGTCACATGTGGTTAATTCTTTTACTTCAGTTCAAAAAGGCAGGATAGGGCGAAAAACTCTAATTTTCTCATCCGACATGTTTGTTTTACCTTTTTTTGTAAAGGACGTTTGACCTTCTTTGCACATTTGTTTTGTAAACACTGGGTCGGTACTTCCACCTACTTCACACGCGACCTTTCCAACGTGACTAAGTAAACCATGAAGCCGGGGACAGTGCAAGATGAGCATTTGTGGTTAAAAAGTATATACATTTTCATTTTCTTTAGAAAATGGCCGATCGTTTCATTAGATAAGACCCTTATTCCCGTATAGTCCTTTTGAAGCTGCACTGAAACATCAATTTGGACCTTCAAACCACTGGCTCCCATTGAAATCCACTACATGGAGAAAAATCCTGGAATGTTTTCCTCAAAAACCTTAATTTGAAAGAGAAAGAAATACCTTAACATCTTAGATTACACAAGGGTGAGTAAATTATCAGGAAATTTTAATTCTGGAGTGAAACAATCCTTTAAGTTTTCAAGGGAACACACACACAGGCAAAATATATCTATATGAATTAACTTTATAATGGCGAAAAATGCGTTTAAAATAACAATAACTGAGTATTTACTATTGAAATATAAGTGAACAGACATCTTACATTTTGGTTTTAGGATTTAAAGAATAAAAAACAGAACATTCTTAAACAGATTTTTGAATGTTCTTAAAAGAATCTCTTCTGTGCATGTGACGAGTCTTCTGAAAGCTGTCTCCACTGAAGTTCACCTACAGTCATTGTCTCTGTCAGAACACAATTACTCCACGTCCAGGAAAGGGGCCCTGGCGATAAGCAGTGGGAGGGTCTTCATGTAAAATTCACTTAGGTGCCATATTTTAACTCCTGGACAAGATTAATTGTATTATAACTCGTTTCAGGGAAGAATAATGGCAGGGCCGCCGTTCTCCTCAAACACTCCGCTCACGGGTATTTCTTAATCCATCCTGCAGAATTGAGGTTAAGAGGGATCTCCTGGAGGTTATCTGACTCCCCTACAAGAGCCAGCAGAGATTGATGGGCTAAAGAGACTGAGATGCGATGGTCATATTCATATGGTAATGCCCCATTGTCACAAGCAGCGCATGGTTTTCTTAATCTCGGCTGTAGTGAAATTGAGCCGCGCTTTATCATGCGCTGCAATGATGCGGCAGGAGACGCCACAAAGCGGCGCGTGTTCCGAATTAGACGCGTTTTGTAGAACATGGATTATTTCCGGGAGAAATCCAAGAAGTAAAATGATAACTCAATCTGTGACTCGTTTGGTGTTTTTTTTATCTACAGTATGAATTCCAATGTGTGAAGATATGAGGGATTTTACAACTGATAACAAAAAAAAAAAACAAGATTTAAAAGGGCTGTCCGTCATGGATTATAGATACGGTCTAAGTAATATCTTTTGATTGCATGTCATGTTTTTCTTAAATCCATCAACAATATGTATAACTGAGCAAATATTATCAGATTCAAATCCTTGTAATATATTGTGCAATGCATAAATGTCAGACTACTCATTGTATGATCATGACTAATAACATTGCGTTTCAATAACTAGCTCTGTCTATTCATCTGCTCTGCAGCATTCATCCATGATCTGTCCAATATGGATTTTTTCAAAATAATCTTGAATGCTGTACCGTATAATGCCATTTTGATCCTACCACTTTTAATGCTGAACACTGAACAGCACAATAAGATATCTTCACACTAAGTTATACTATACAACAAAACTAAACTACACAACAAAATGACAGCTCAAAGCATTTTGCAGAAATTCTGTGGTATTGTGCTTAAAATGTAAGTAAAACTGAAAAAAAAAACAAAAAAAAACAAATGAAAGAATTTAAATAAATTAATAAAAAAATAATAGACGTGCTGTGGTTGTCATGAATGCCTCAAGGACTGACATGGAAAAAACTGTTGAATAAAGTCATTATTTTTGTTGTCTCTGAACTAGGGCTGTCAGTTTAACATGATAACTTAATTAATTAGTTATGAAAAAATAATACGATTCTAACGCAGAAAACGCTCTGGCCCCGTCCCCAGACCTGTACGTCATCTTACATTTGATATAGTTGACTTATGACAAATATGATGCAGGGCAACAACTTTATAAGTGCAGTTATGCCCTAAAATTCAAGATATTGGTGCACAAAAATGCCCCTGTATGCGTTTTGTCTCATATTTCTATCACATATCACACAATATCACACAGGCAGCAAGAGCAATATGACACGAGTGCTGATTTTGTCCTGATCTATCACAAGCTTAAATGTGATTTTATTGTCTTTGAAGCCATAGCAGAATTATTGCGCGTCTCCGACCAACACAGAGGTGCTTAGTTTCTGAAGGAATCCGCATTTTGAACGAATCGTGTGAATCAATGATTCAAAGGCCCATTCATAAAGAGAGCCATTTACTTCATTCCTGAATGAATCAGCCATTTGAATGAATCCAATGAATGAATGGATGACTCATAAAGACCTTTATTGCCACCTGCTGGCAGATTTAGTTTCTTATTTAGAGTATCATTTCATTAAAATAATCATAATAATAATAAAAATAAAGGCATAGTTCACCCAAAAAAAAAAAATTGTCATTACCAATGGTTACCAATGACTTTCACTGTATGAACAAAAAATACTGAGATGTTTCTCAAATTATTTTCTTTTATGTTCCATAGTTTACGTTAGGCCGTTGCAGCCTAAATGTTTATGTGTAATACATTTTATGTTGAATCAAATGAAATATTTCTTTCTAAAGCTACAATTTGTAATGTCTACTTGTTACTTTCTCATTTAACACAAAAACAAAAGCTTTTGTGGCCATTTTCACAGTCACTCAGATTAATTAGATTAATTGAAATATCATGTAATCTTAATCATGCAATTTTAATCGACTGACAGCCCTACTGTGAACACAAAAAGTATTCATAAAATTAAGGTTGAACCACTAACGTCACATGGACTTTTTTAACTATTGCGTTGCTGTCTATGCAGGATCTGAAATCTCTCGGATTTCATCAAAGATATCTTAATTTGTGTTACGCAGATGAACGAAAGTATTCCGTTTTTGGAATGACATGAGGGTGAATAATAGCATAATTTTCATTTTTGGGTGAACTACCCCTTTAACGTACCTGAATTCAGTTTGTCTGCATACTCTTATGTAATATACACATAGGTAGTAAAGATAAAAATGAGCTGAAAACAGCAATTCATGTTGACCTTAAATGGCATAGTTCACGCAAAAATGAAAATTCTGTCATCATTTAACATTCATCATTAAAACTGCCCATATTTGTCCTTACAATAAAAAGTCAGCAGGGTCCAAAACAACTCTGAATCTTATGAAGAGAAAAAAACACTGAGGCATTCTTCAAAATGTGTTTTGTTTTGTTTTTCGGTTTTGTTTTACACAGAAGAAAAAAAGTCGAACAGGTTTGTAAAAACATAACAATGAGTAGATTATAACATTATTTTTATTTTAGACTGAACTATCCCTTTAAACATTTTCGTAACTATTAAGTGGTCAAAGCCATCGCTTAGAGGTTCAAATAAATGCTGTTTAAACTCATTCTGGTGGTAGAAGTTTGAATCTAACTTGTGACATTTCCTGGTCCTGCCCCCCCCCCATAATTCTCCCCCATTATTTTTTGTCCTCTCACTGTCTCTATAAATAAAAGTGGCAAATGGCCAAAAATAATATTTTGCACTCTGATTAAGCAGAGCTGATATGGTCACTGCAGCGAACCACCTGACCTACAGCTTGTTTCTGCAGTGGCATGTGGACAGATATCTGTAGGAGGATTTGATTAAGTTGGATGCAGTGTTTTTGACTGCTGGTCACTCTTTCAGCGTCCATCGGATTTCTGTATCCAAGTGCTTGTGCGTGCATTTTTCTCCATATCATCTGCACACCGCCCAGGTCGCTAATCAATAGGCATATTAATCACTCAGAGGAAAAAAATGTGACAAACCAATTATTAATCTGCCCTGTCAAGTCCAATACAGTAATGAATTTACTAAAAATGGTCTTCACTTCATCCATTCATTAACTGCTGATGGGTGGCAGACTTCACAATGTCACTGGATTTTCTCTAGTATTGATGCCGGCCTGGCAGCTAATTTACAACCTTGCCTCTTGTGCAGAGCCCTAGTCTGCACTAATAAAATGGAGCTTGATAATCGTTAAGGGGCCTGTCGGACAGCAGGCACGGCTCCGTCAGCCTGCACCAAACCCGCCGAGCACAAAAACTAACAGGTGTGTACACAAAATATGGATGCGCCTATTACCAGCTTATGTGTGTTCTTGTGTGTGTAGGTTTACTCTCTACAGCTGCAGTAGTTGACAGAAAGGCAGGTTGCACTCTGGGAAGAGAGAGCCACTCACTGTCATTTCCATAGCGGGCAGCCATCTCGCTGACTGCTTGCACACACACACAGCAGCCTATTAAGTTCACAGCAGACGATACACAACTCCACGGACCCACAACTGTCACGACAGGAGACACCGACTTCCCTTAATCATTTACTTACAGTATGTCTTCATCAGCCTTTATTGATGGGTGTTTTACACCCCACTAAACCTATTGACTACATAGAGATCAAAGACAGATGATGCATTGAGAAATCATTTACTGGGTGCAACTCTCCCTTGCAAGTTCAATTAATGATCATTCCATGAGCCGAGCAGCTTGTGATTCTTTCTTCGCATGTGGAGTGATTGAAAATTTCTGGATTTGTTTTTAGCTAGGCTTCAACTCCCAGTCTGCGTCACCGCAAAACAGCTCTGGTGGGCCCAGACTAAGATCACGTACTATTTATACACTTACTGTTGTCGAGCGTTGAACCCTTTTCTCAGCCCCACAACCCTGAATTTGCATACAAATGAAGTTCTAAATGGGCTCAATGACATAATTGACTTGCAATTAGAAATATTCCAGAGCTGGTCACTTTGCAGTGGACAGAGCACGAGCAAAATGAGGGGAAAAAAGGCCTGTTTAGCATATTAATGAAGCTCATTAGCTGTCACTTCACCGAGCTGACAAGAGGACTTATATATGCAATGGCCCCACAGCTTAATTTGAAATGTGAGTTCTCAACGCTAATTGTTTTTGAGCATGTTTCTTTAGATCATTGTGGAAATCGTGTCATTTTGGCAGCTGCGGAAAGACGACTGCGGGCGATACAGACTGCACGCATCAAATCTAATATCAGAATGTTTCTTTAATTCAATTGGCTTTCAAATGCGCAGACGGGATGTACAAACATGAAAAAAACACGAGCAAAAATGGCTCTTCCAGCTCTGTAGATGTGTATGTTTAACTGAATTGACAATATAATGAAACAGAGGGTGCTTATAATTATTTATATGCATATATTTTTACATATTTACACACACATATACATGCCCACACATTTAGATAGATAGATAGATAGATAGATAGATAGATAGATATCACGGTAATGATATATTATAAATATATATATATATATATATATATATATATATATATATATATATATATATATATATATATATAACAATATAGTTATTTTTGCTTTAACCCTTAAGTGTCACCAGCCTACCTGTGGGCCACTTGGTGCTCTTTTCTTTGTCTTTGTCTTTTTTCTCTATCACATATTTTACATATATGTAACCATCATAAATTATATATCATTTGAAAGCTTAAATGGAAATTGTACTTTAAAATCTTTTAGCGGTCTTCTCCCCCTTAGTGGGTGAAGTCAGTTGTCCTATTACAGAATATATTACGGTCTTTTAGTATCAAAACTTTTTATAATCTTGACAAAATACAATATATATGTGACCCTGGACCCCAAAACAAGTCATAAGGGTAAATTTTTTGAAACTAAGAATTACACATTACCTGAATTAAAAATAAGTTTTCCATTGATGTATGGTTTATTAGGATAGAACAATATTTGGCCGAGATACAACTATTTGAAAATATGTAATCTGAGGGTGAAAAAAAATTACAATTTTGAGAAAATCGCCTTTAAAGTTATCCAGATGAAGTTCTTAGCAATGCATATTACTAATCAAAAATTAGGTTTTGATTTATTTACAGTAGGAAATTTACAAAATATAAAATACCCACACAATGTATTTTTGGCTATTGAACCCGGCCGTGCTACCTATGACTGGTTTTGTGGTCCAGGGTCACATATCATCAGAAAGGTCTGAGTCTCAAGATTCCATATTTGGTGGTTATTTTCTGATAGAAGTAATATTAACAGAGAAATGTAGACATTTGTGACAGAAAAATGCATCAAAAGCATTCAGTGGAGTTTGGATGGCACCCAGTGGCTATTTGTAAAAGACCCTAAATAAAACCTCAAATTTTTTTTATATCAACTTCAAATTCGAAACATAACTTATTTAGACATAAGGCTTTAATTTTATAGTAATTTTGGATTAAAAAATATTTTGTAAAATATTTATTTTATATGAAATTAAAAAAAAAAAAATGGTACAGTGCATTTTCTACACAGTAAATTTAAACTTCTATAACTTTTTAATACTTTCATATTTTGAAATGATTCCACTTCTGCAATAATTTGTCTTCTTAAGAATCTAACCTGGTCTGTATTCAAAAGCGTTCACGAATTATAACAATTTAAGTTTGGATAGTGCACTTTCACATCCATGTTCAAAAATGGGGGGTGACACTTAAAGGAGAAATTCACTTCCAGAACAAAAATTCACAGATAATTTACTCACCCCCTTGTCATCCAAGATGTTCAGGTCTATCTTTCTTCAGTCATAAAGCAATTATGCTTCTTGAGGAAAACATTTCAGGAACATTCTCCATATAGTGGACTTCTACGGTGCCCATGAGTTTGGACTTCCAAAATGCAGTTTAAAAGCAGGTTCAAAGGGCTCTAATTGATCCCAGCTGAGAAATGAGGATCTTATTCAAAAACCTACAGTAGAACAGACAAATAAGAAATGCAACATGTATTGTATGAAGTAATCAAAATGTATAAAAACACTGTGCGACTTTAATCAAGGGCAGAGAGAAATTCTCTTTTGTTGTTTGATTAACGTGAATGACAGACACCAGGAATATTAGACTGCTGTCACTTTAAGAGCTGCCCGGATCCAATATGCTGCTACATGTGTTTTCTTTCTCAGCTGTTTGCTTTCACTTAAGACCTTAATTACTGTGTTTATGAGGATATGTGCAAAGAACAGCATTTTGACACATGCAAGTCTGAGTATTTAACCGTTCAAGGCCTATAAAGTGACAAAAATAACCAGTTCAACACTCCTGTGCTCTATGAGCACCATCTTCACATGTGTGCGCCTCTCAAAAACAGCCTATTAGACTGTGCACATAGCGAAATGAGTACTCTTTCGCTGCTGATTGCATTTCAATGGCTTAATCATTTGTTTTTAAACCGCACTGCTTAAAAACGTGCAAACTATATGTTTACGTGACCATGTAGCACAGCAACGTCACATGAGCGTGTGACCACGATAATCGAAAATCTCTACCGTTTTGACAAATTTCTACCGGTTAATCATGTCTATTTATTTTATTAATAAGTATACATATTTTTCATTCTTTTTATTATTACTACATAGGATTGTGCAAAGTACATTGCTAAAACTAAAAATTGATCAATCTCCTGTGGTGGAGTGAAAGCAGGTCAAATAAAAACCCAAACTACTGACCTGACAGAAAAAAAAACCTTATTGTTGAACCGCTGCACTTTTTTGGCGAGTGCACTGGCGTTACCTTGCCACAGTTTATATACAAATGAATCAAAGGCGAACCGGATAGAGCAGTCAAGATGAAACGTCTGCGGTCGAACAGCGAGCTTGAAATAGTCTGAAATGCAGAGCCATCTTCACTCCGTAAGTGACGGGCCACTGCAGCTCTCCACTGTAAGGAAGGGTAAGGAATGAAGCCAGGCTGCCTAATTATCCGCTGGTGTAGTTTGTGCCAGCCTCGGCATGTGTGTGATGTGTGTGTGTGTGTTTGTGCGTGTGCCGAGGAGGTTGGTGGTTATCGCGTAGACAGCTTTAGCACCCCCACATTGTAAACACGGGCCCCAGTCGCTTCCCCCGGCTTGTTAACATCATCTGCGTCACTCAGCACACCGTTACTGTCAGGTCCTCGCTGCGCCTGCCGCAATCAGCATTAACCATGTCAGCCCCTTAATGGGCCCGCCATAAAACCAGCTGACAGGCCAGCCAGCGTCGATCTGCGCCTAAGACAAACTGCCTTCCCGCCCTGAGCGCACACACACACACACACACACACACACAGTAGACACAGGCAACGTACACAGTCTAGTTAGCTCAAATACACACAGCCACACACACAAATAGTGTCTCATCACTCGCCATCTCCCCAGCCTGCCAGACTCACTAGTGCGATGGAGGTTGTGCTATGAGATTATAATAACAATAACAGGGCCACCCAGATCCATTCTGCTGTCAACAAGTGGAGAAAAGCCACTTGATAACGCCGCTCTTTCTAAGCTGCCATTTTTCTACCATTCACTGACCCTCCACTGGGTCTGTAACTGCAGTGTGCAAAATATTACTCTATCATATCTATGAAACTCTGCCATTTTTTTGTGAACACACACTGCTTTTGCTTCTTTTCCCCCTTTTTCTTTTTATACAATGAGCGCTAGCGGTGATGCCGTTCTACTGTTGAATGGTACGGTGGTTGATGTCATTATCCTATTGAAACAGTGTTTCGCTCTTGGTATTTGTTGTTTGTTTTATACTTCATGTAAGTGATATGCGCTTGTGTGCACACATACACATAAGTGTTCTGGAAAATCAAATGGGCTGATGCTTTAGATGAATGAAACCTACAGTATGTGGTTATTATACAAATTGCTCGCTTGTATCTTGGAAGGCCTTGTTATGCAAGGTGAACTGCAAAGCACACATTTCACATATTGGTCTTGCCTATATATTGGATGCATGCAGGATCAAATAAGACAAAGTGCGTCTCTTGCAAGGTTAAGCATAACTTCAGAGGAGATCTGAACAGGACAACACAAAGTTATACTATCAGAGCTTTTTTTAAAATAATAATGATTGACCGTGGCAATATACAGCAGAATATTAATACAGTAATGGCACGGTTCATACAGGATTAACACTTTAAATAAAATCATTTTGCTGCTTGGTCAATTTAGATGATGCAACAAATTCTTAAACATTTAGTCAATTTCATACATGAAATTTTTTCAAATTGTAAAATGAAAGTTTGTTTGCTCTATTTTTATGAGACTACATTTACTATTATATTATACTATATATGATTTTTTTTTCATCCATGCAGTTCACTCATATTTACAGAAGTTCATTTCTGCCACTGAATAAAAATAAAAAAGGTAAGTGCAACTTTTTTTCACAATTGTCAGAATAGCATGAAATAAAGTCAGAATTGTGAGTTTATATCTTAAACTTATATAAGTTATATAAACTTTCAGTTGTCAGAAAATAGCCTTTTTCCCCTCAAAATTGGACTTTACAACTGGCAATTGCAAGTTTTTAATCTCACAATTCTGACTTTATAACTCGCAATTTTGAGTTTATATCATGCAATTCTGAGAAAAAAAAGTCAGAATTGTGAGATAAAAACTTGCAAATGCACATTATAAAGTCAGAATTGTAAGTTTATATCTTGCAATTCTGACTTTTTAACATAGAATTGTGAATTCTAATTTTAGAATTGTGAGATATAAACTTGCAGTTGTAGGAAAATAGCCTTTATAACTGGCAATTGCAAGTTATCTCACAATTCTGACTTTATAATTCGCAATTGTTAGTTTATATCCCACAATTCTGACTTTATAACTCGCAATTGTGAGTTTATATCACGCAATTCTGAGAAAAGAAGTCATAATTGCGAGATATAAATTCGCATTTGCAAGAAAAAAAAAGTCAGAATTGTGAGATAAAGTCACAATTTGTGTTAGAAAGTCAGAATTGTAAATTTAATCTGATTTTATAAAATGGAATTGTGAATTATAAAGTTGGAATTGTTCAGGCCTGGTTTCACAGACAGGGCTTAGACTAAGCCAGGATTAGGCCACAGTTCAGTTGGGATATCTAAGTAATTTTTGGAAACATGCCTTTTTTTTTATTATTCAGTAGTGGAAACAGGCTTCCATACATATTGCACTGTACTACTCATATATGTATAGCATAAAGTCAAAGTCTCACCAACCAATATTTAGAAAAAATGTGATTAATTACAAAAAAAAAAAAGTATATGCAATGCATGTGATCTGGCACAATGTATGGTGGTGCATGTATGTGGGTGACCCAAGCTAAAATCTTTTTCAGTCCACTTCCACTAGTAGTCAAATTTGTGGAAAAAAAAAAAAAAAGGCTAAAATAAATTCTTTAAAAAGCTGAAATGTTTGAGTGCATGAGAGGCACTGTGTTTGGTCCCTTCCTACATAAGGCTAACTGTATTTGTGCTGATTTAGTTTATGGATTTTCTGCTAACACGATTCAGTATCTGAACGGGCTAACAATATCAGATATCAAAGACATCAGCTGACAGCATCAGCTCAGAGAGAATGACAGCCTAAAAAAAATAACCTATCCCGAATCACTCTACTGTATTCAGATGCTTGACATTCAGATTTTCACATGACTTCACTTCAACAAAACTCCACATCCTGAAGCACAGGTCCTTCTGCAGATCATTCAGGTTGAAGACGCTCTCACATACGGTGCCGTCCGTCGGGACATAAAAGCAAGGGGACGCATGAGCATGTCAGATGCTGGCCTTTACGTAAACGGCTCTTGGGGCACAAAGGCTAACTACCTCCTCGCCCCCAGCCGACGGCTGCTTTTTCGGACGCCGCTCTGAGACGATGCCTCTCCAGGTAGACCGAAATGGCCACCACTGCGAATGCGCTTGACCTTTCCCTCCCTGCTCTAATCTGATTGTGCCTCCTTTATGTAATCAGCCGCTAAAGGTCACTGAGCTATTTAACATGGGAACCCTTTAGCTATGGAATTTGCCTTGCAGTAAATTACCTTTATTATGTTTCACTCACATGTCACCCATGCAAAAAGCTACTTAACTCCTTGGGTGTCAAGAGTCTTACAAGCGATAATGTTAATGGTTAATCGTTACTGTAACACTGTCCCATTCCAAGGTAAATCATTTGATATATCGGTAAATGGAATGAAGTGACAAGGATTTTACACGAGCGCTACTCTAACTCGCAGGTAAGTGCGAATGACCTCTCAAGCAAATTTAATGGCACCTCTGAACATAATCGTGTGTGTATGCGAAGTACATTTAAGGCGTATAAAGTAAATCCATCCTAGAGGGTACAAAACACAACCACAGAAAATCAAGGGAAATATCAAGCGCAACCATATTGATATTATTGATATTATTTCTGCAGACCTGAAGCAAACCGTAGACCTTCAGCTAATATCAAATTCATACATGGAAAACTGTCTGATAGGTAAATATGACAGTCAAAATAAATATTAGGCTCAGTATGTCATTCAGCACTGGCCAATGACAACTCAGGGGAAAAATGATGGTTTTACAATTAATTCTGCAGTTTTGTAAATACCCAAAATATGTTTTTCAGACTGACGGTTATACATGAAGAGTCAATTATGCCAGAGATCAGAAATTCAGTTCTTAATACAAGAATTTACCCTCTCTGAGAACTCCAAGGTGGCCCTGTAGGGCCCTATGAAATTCGTTTTATTTTTTCCCAAATTCCTTTTTTTTTTTTCAGGTTTTAATTTTTTTTGGATTTCTTTTTTTTTTTTTTTTTTTCAGTTTTATTTTTCTAGACTGTTTTAATGGTTAAATTAAAAAAAAAAAATTAGTCAAAAAGCATGTCTAATTTATTGAAATCATGAAACTTACACAATTTAACAGCAATTTATTAAAAGTTTACTTTTTTTTTGTTGTTGTTGTCATTTCAGTTTTTACCAAATTCTGTTTTCCTTAAATTTTCTGGATTCCATTTTAATGGTTTGGTTCAATTTTTATAACCAAAAACATCCCTAATTAACTGATTTTATTAAACAAATATATTTATTATTTTATTATTATTCTTTCAGAAATACTGTGTTGTATATTTATATTTTTGTGGTGAATAAATTATGGTAAATTAATTTTTCTGGTAAATATTCCCTAAAAACTAATGTTTTAATAATAATTTTATTAGTAGTAGTAGTAGTACTATCATTATATTAAGTAATATATTTCTGTCAAAATTTCTTCAAGTTAAACCAAACCTTTATTTTGACAGGCTGCTGTGAAGAACTTTAAGTTTCTGTTTGTATATGATACTACCATAGGTTTTCTCGAAAGAAATGGTAAAATGCTCATGAAGTGACTCTCAGAGCAATTCTAGAAATCATGTTTATGTATTCATGTGCTCATATATTAAGGCGGAAGAGTTTAACAGTTTAAGTCTATGGAAATGTCTGCAGTAAACATACTTCAAGGAAATATGATTAAAATATAATTTAAAGATAATGTTCTCTGAATACAAATATAAAGCCTGGACAACACTTAATCTTAAAATGTACAGATTTTCCATAATTTTCACGTTCCATCACTGTGGGAACCTGTTTAGACTAGAAAATATTCTGCTGAACACTAAATTTGGAAACTCTATATAATCCTTTTAACTGCAGAAGAGAATTAACAAGATCACCAAAAACATGCTAAAACCCATAAACTTTTTAAAAGTCATCCTTACCTAAAAAAACTCATGTAAACGTAACACTATGAAGCCTGCTTGTATCTTGAGCATGTATCTTCACAGAGGTCACAAATAAAAAAGATTTCACTTCTGTCCTTCAGACTTCCCTTCCATTTCCACTGCAGGGGAATGATCTCTTCTATTTCCTTCACACACACACTGTCCTCAAATGGAAGCATGAAACGGTAAGGCTCTTAAACCCCCACGCTATAACACAGCACAGTCCTGAAAAGGGTCCAAATGAGATAATTCATGTCTGTTTGCTCTAAATGGGAAAGCATCGTTTTCTAATAGAATCATATTTCACCCAGACTAAAAGCTTCCTCAGGAACAATTAAAGATAACGAATGAGCATTGCCTTATTCAAACTGATCCCTCCACATATGCACCCATAACTCTAGACCAATTGTAAAATTGCCTCTTCGCGAATGTGCTGCTACGTTTAATATGATGTTACAGTCTCTTTCATTAATCAACTGCTAATGAGATTGAAGCCTTACAGTTGACCAGGGCTAAGTCCTGCTTACTCAGGTTGTGATAGCCATTTTCGCAAAGAAACAGTTTTCATTTATACAGGCTCTACAGTCGAGTAAAGCAGACTGAATAGATAAATACTGAAAAATATTGCTTCATTTTTGTGGTAATTCCAGTAAGCATCGAAAGTTTCAACAGATCTACTACTATATACAGTAAAAAGTTATAAAAGGAATATATTGCATCAGGACTACTGCCTACAGGAACAACAGCAACTCAGACACAGTGTTATGGAGAGACTTTTTACCTGTTTGATTTCTTTTAACCAGGCTCTATTTTATTTAAGCAATCAGCTAAAACTGTAAACTAAAGTAATGCAAAACAAACCAAGGAAAGGAAGTACTACATCTGAATAAGTGCAGTAAGAAATCCTTCTGGTAGTTTCATCGCCTAAGTCTTTTTAGTAAACTTAATTAAATACAGGATAAAAGTAGTACAAGGAGATAATTCCCAGTAAGACAAGTGGTGCAAATTAGCATTAAAAAGATAATGCTCCCCCATTGGTGTACTTTATCTTAAAGCAATATTAGAGTACACTCTTTCCTCTAGTGTAATATTCTTAAAACTTATTCATGCTTATACGGTACCAATTACACGCCTCTATCCGATTAAAAGTGATGTAACAGTGCTGAAAATGCCATCTCTTCGCAGTACTTATGACTATTCTTTCAGACTAGTGTCATTTAAATGAAAGACACCCAGCGCTGCAGGGCTGACCAGTCTCGTTCTATTACCGAGACTAGAATATAGTTTATTTTCTGACAGTTTGAAATTCGAGTGCAATAAAACTTTTACTTTTCCCGAGAGAAAAAACACTTTGGCAAAAGTTTGAAACATGTTCCTCTTCAGAGGCCAAAAAACATCTCCAGATGGCTTGCGGATGTGAAATGAGCGCTTTAATGTGCCGCTAGCTTCTTCCCAGCCAGGGGTCAGGTAAATACTGTTCAGATCAGGTAATGTGGCGGTAATATTTTGTAGATCATGTTTCTATTATTTAAATGACATTGTGCAAGGGAGGGAATCACACTGGCACACGGAAAGGTTGAGCAGTGGAGGGAAATGATTTAATGTAATGGGAGGAATAAAGCATCATTAGCGCAAATTAACTATTGTCAGCCGAGGTGATCTTGTTGGGTGCTAATGCCATTGGCAGCCGCTGAAGGTGGCAATTTATGCACAGGGGGTGGGGTGAAGTGAAGTGCACATCGGCATGCATTTAGCGCCCAATGGCAGCCGCGGTCACAGCCGTTCCATTGGGTTTTGTCTCCTAGAGTTTAAGTAGTGCCAAGATGAGGAATGCCCATGTTTAATTCACGCCGTTTATGTTTAACTTCAGGCCAGGAATGGGCCGTAGTCCATTAATTAGCACCAAATGGCCGTTCAAAACAAGATCTGCCTTGTACAGGTCGCCCATTTGCCCAGGTCTGAACGGCTGCGGTTTTACCTCCGTCACCTGCCAAGCAACATGACGGTAAAGAAATTCTACAAAATTCTGCACAGCAATTATACTACTAGTACTAAAACACCCCATTAAATCACTTTCAGTTTCAAAAATTGCTATAGAGTGTTTTCATGAGAACCGAACGAAACATGCATATTTTGCTGATTATTTCTGCTGAAAATGGCTAATTATTGTCATGTTTTGGGTTTACTAATCGGTCGGATCGGGAAAAACATTTGGAGTACTATAGACTGTCAAAAGTTATAACAAATCAATAAGAAGAGTGCAAAAAACTGAAAAACTGTCTGAGGAACAAAATGTGTTTGTGGTTGGCCAAACTAAATCAGAATTTTCAGGGCCAGAATCCTGACAACGTTCATGTTTGTTCTTATCATTTCTGCTCAGATAGGTGAAATATTAGGCTAATATCTTAATTAATACTGCTCGTACGTATCATTACCACCTATTAACATTAGTTTGTCAAAATATTGCACCCTTTCCTGCTTACTAAGTCGTTCTCTACATGATTTAGCAGCTTCCACACATTTTTTTAGTGGTTTAGACAGCATAAATTAGCGGAACATAACAGTGCAATCTATGTTGTTGTTTACATCCGAGTATCGCTAGTATGGTTATGCATCAGGGTAACTGACTAAATTCATATGTCAAACATTTTAATGAGTACAAAAATTACTAAGTCCACCTTTAAATATCTGTTTTAAATAAAATGAATACAGACTTCAATATATACACGTTCAGCTATCACTTTAGCTTACTCTTACCTGAGACTTGATGACATACGGGTCTATTGGAATGAACAAAAGATGCCCCTTTAAAAAATAGAAACATGAAATCATTTAGCAATATAGTTAGACAAGGCATAAAACAGCATATAGAAATGTTTTATGAGACTAACTGATACTTTTATGACTGTGCTGTGTCCTGTACTGCTAAAGCAAACAATGGTTTTAAGCTCCCCGGATATGGTAATTCAACCCTTTACTTCTCTCCCAGTTACTTTTAATTTTTTTCCCAAGAAATGTCAAACTGTCCATTTAAACAAGAAGAAAGTATGACAGCAGCCGATACTGATATCACAGGACAGGCAAAACTCCGCTTTCTCTCAGGAGCAGAGCCAAACTGATCTATCTTACGTCATTTTTATTATAAAGAGGTAATTCGTTGCGTTTAATTAGTCTGATTTCATGCCAGGAAATCGCTCATTACCTCAGACTGTCCGCCAAACTCTTCAGCTCAGTAATTCCGTTTAGAACATTTCTACCATAAGTTCCTTCTGCTACACGAACTACTGCGCAACATTAAAACATAAGTTGTATTTTGTTTTTTAGTAGTTTGGTATTAGCTTTATGCCCCATTAAGCCTACTCGACGTAGGTTCGTAAACATAGGCATTAGCTACGTAATCTCGCATTCTTGCGTCGCTGCGTTCCGAAATGTTCCACGTTGCATTCTCCGCACTTCCGCTAGGTGCGCTACAGCAGCGGCCATAAATACAAATGTCTTCCTTTACTGTCAGTTTTCTCTTTTTTGGAAAAACAATTTGAAAGACGTCTGGCAAAGAAAATCACTTAAATATGTTTATGGCAACTTACCTGATTGATAGCACATCTGGGATAATAATACATAATGAAAGTAACGCTATCGCCCGTGGAGGTTTGTTACCGCCAGACAAGATACATTTTACGCAAGCTCTTGAATAGAGACGATATAGTTGACTGTGTTGGGGAGTAACTAGTAGTTACATGTAACAGAATTACGTAATTTAACTACAAATTAAAAGGAACTGTAGTCTGTTGTGGTTATGAAGAAAAAATGTGTCATTAAAATACAGTTACTTATGAAAAAGTTAATGATTACAAAGGGGGTTACATATGAATATTTTCACACACATACATATTTGATTGATATTGCTACAAAATTGCATTGACTGCTCCAAAATATGAAACACTAATGTTTCAGGAGCTTAGGACACAGAACAGACACATGCTTATTCGATAACTGTTTTATTTCCTATTTTGGATTTATGCTTTATTTTTTAAGATTAATGTTTTTTTCTCAAATAATTTTTAGATGCCAGTGTTTCCTGTCATAGCTGTGCAAAGATTTGATTTCAAAAACAGTATCATAGCTATTAAACTATATCTTGTGATTTTAAATCTATATTTATCTATATACCTCAGAACAATCTCAAAGTAAAAGAGGTGTTAACGTCTGATTTTGTAGTGCCTGTGCTTTAAAATTAAATTATTATCATCTTAATTCAAGTGTTGAAGGATTTTGACCCTGTCTGGTTTAAATATTTGAAAATAATGAACAGTTGAAAACATTCATTAGAAATTTTAAAAAGTAATCAAATGTAATCAGTTACATTACTTTAATAAAGTAACTGAAATCTTTACACTACTTATTACATTTTAAATAGGGTAACTTGTAATCTGTAACCTAGTACATTTCCAAAGTAACTTCACACTGCCGGTTGGACATATTTAACGTGAGCTTTTTTGTCATTTAACCAAATAAATACATTGTTGATGCATCTGTATTTCCTTCAGAAAAAACACATTAAATGTACATTATATTATGTATTTTATATACAGTGAGGTCCAAAATTTTAAGACTACTAGTAAATATACAGAATTTTTATGGTATTTTTATTGTTATATTATTAATTGTAAACAAAATATAAAATATAAAATGAAAAAGAAATATTTAAAAAAATGTTTGGTACTGACTTTGTGGAGTTCATGTCAGTTCCAGTGCTTAAAAGAAGACAGAGCAAATACTAAAGCATTTTAAGATTCATGTACATTTTAAAATGTACAAAAAAAAATAAAAATAAATAAAATGATTAATTTGTGTTGCTGATAATATCTGTAGTAAAAAATACTAACTAAAAATACTAAAAAAAAAAAAAAAAAAAATACTGTAAAAAATGTAATAAAGTAAAATAAAAAAAAATTAAATATGTAAAGTATAAGCATTTTCACTAGCCATCTTAGACTTTTGAACCCACTATACACAACATATATAATTACCGGTAAACACAGCAAGGGTTTATTGTTATTAATTACATTTATTTGACTGAGACAAAAGAGCAGCAGGCAGACACACGATCATCTTTGCTGCACCATGAACAGCTAGTCACATGTGTGGTGGAGGAATAAACCCCTGCGTGTTAATTAACCCAATGATAAACAGGCTTTTCCCACACAAACACGGCTGTTGTCATGAGCCTCCTGAGTGTTTCTCGCACGCGTTGAATCCCTCATAGAGTGTGTGGGAGGGGAAGAGCAGATTAATTCCGGTACGATAACAGATATGCCGATAAGTGATGTGTGTCCAAGGGAAATGTTGGCTGTAGACAGGCTGGTGTGATGTTCTGAAGTGGTGAGGACCATCATAATGGTGACACATCTAAATCTGCTTAGTTGGCGAGGTCTAACAGATTATCAGCCAGATTTGAGTAATAGACTCCTCATTTAGCCTTAATGCGTTTTGCATAGAGAGCAACCTCCTCTCATCATTCTTTAAGATGAATCGTTGTCCCAGGCAAAATTTTAAAGATATTAGTCTACCGGCAACTGCATAAATCATAAGATTTTTACTAATGGGACCAAAGCTAAACACAGTCCCACCCTCTTAAGCACACAAAGGAGATTATTATAATGATGTCAAGGTTGTTGCTCCCCAGGAGCCTCTGTTATTTACATGAGCTGTTTTTACAGGAATATAACCCATTTAATAAAACACACACATGCAAATTGTAAGATGGCAACAGATTTAAAAAATAATAATAATAATTCTTTCTCAATTAAATAAATGTATGCATTTTTCATTCTCATTTATGTCTTTTTTTTTTCAGGACTGATATACAGGTATTCCTCAGAACACAACACATTGGCTATGCAGTGCACACTGCTGTTGAAAATAATAGGTTAACATACTAATTAAAAGATGAAAAACATTATAACGAAAAATAAAACAAAGTAACCTGTGGTTCAGCTGAGTCACTGAACAAAATGTCAAGGTTTTCTCTTGGCTTAGCTACCTGACACCGCAGAGGGCAGACAGAGACCACTGCTCAGTCCAGATCTGTAATAGTGGGATAATGTCAAAATGCCCACTCAGACTAATGCAATGCTGAAGGGCCTCTCATTATCATAGATGAGAGAGCAGAGCTGAAGCAAATCCAAGAACAACACTTTTTTTTATTATTTAAAATATTTGAAAATTGATATATTAGGGCTGTCAGTTTAGCGCATTAACTTAATTTATTAGTTCTGAAAAAATATAGTGATTAAAATATTTTAACACAGTTAATGCACTGGCCCCACCCCGGACCTGTAGATTATATATTTTATTATATTCTATTTCATATAGTTGACTGTTGACAAATATGATGCAGGGCAACAACTCCATAAACGCAGTTATGGCCTAAAATTCTAGATATTGGTGCAAAAAATGCCCCTGTATCTGTTTTGTCTCATATTATATCGCATATCACACAATATCACACGGGCAGCAAGAGCAATATGGCACGAGTGCTGATTTTGCCCCAACACAACAGTTCAGTAAATAAGAAGTTGATATTGTGTTATATTTTAAACATATAATATTGTGTTTTTTCTCAATTTTGCAGAGAACATATTACCTTTGAAGCCATAGGAGAATTGTTGCATGTCTCCGAGCAACACAGCCGTATAGTTTCTGAATGAATCTGAGTTTTGAACGAATCGTGTGAATCAATGATTCGAAGGCCTATTCATAAAGAGAGCCATTTACTTCATTCCTGAATGAATCAGCCATATAAACAAATAGAATGAATAAATGACTCATAAAGATATTTACCACCACCTGCTGGCAGATTTAGTTTCTTATTTAGAGTATCATTTCATTACAAAAATAAATAAATAAATAAATAATAATAACATTAAAGGGATAGTTCACCAAAAAAAATAATTCTGTCATCATTTATTCACCCTCATGTCGTTTCAAACCTTTCTTTTGTGGAACATAAAAGACGGGATTTTGAAGATTGATGGTAACTAAGCTGTTTTGGTTACCAGGGACAAAAAATACTGAGATGTTTCTCAGATTATCTTATTTTATGTTCCATAGTTTATGTTAGGTGCATTGCAGCATAAATGTTTGTTTAATACATTTTATGTTGAATCAAATAAACTATTTCTTTCTAAATATACAATAATGTCTATTTGAATAGCTTATTTGTGGGTATTTTCACAGTCAAATTTATTTTGCGATTAATCAGATTAATTAATCGAAACATTGTGTACATCATGCAGACCTTTTTGGTTTTTCATTTATAGATGCTTCATTCTTGACACCTAAATCAGCAGGCTGTGATTGCATTTCTTGTTTATTTTTGAGTAAAAATATTGTGTGTGTTCTAATAAAATTGTAAATTTGTTAGTTTGATGTTTGAGCATTTATTTACTTATTGATTGATATTGACTTAATTTTATTTTTTGTTATTTTTGTTATTATGTTAATTGCTAAAAACATATAAATTAATAATAAAATAAAAAACTACATGTGTGTGCGTGTGTGTGTGTGTGTGTGTGTGTGAGACCGCTAGTAGATAGACAAAATTTTTATGGCATGTTTTTTGTTGTTGTTGTTGTTTTATTAATTTTAAACAAAATATTAAATATAAAATGAAGATGAGTTTATGATGGAGATGGAGTTTATGTCAGCTCTAGTGCTAAAAGAAGACAGAGCAAATACTAAGGCATCCTGAAACTCACATAAAAAAAAAAAAAAGAAAGAAAGAAAAGAAAAAAGGAAGTATACTTAATTTGTGTTGCTGATAAAATAAAATAAAATAAAATAAAATAAACTCTATTACATTCAAAAGATGCAAGGTATAAGCAATCCCACTAGTGGTCTTTTAGACTTTTGAACCTACTGTACACAACATATACAATTACCAGTAAACACAGAAAGGGTTTATTGTTATTAATTAAATTTATATGACTGAGACAAAAGAGCAGCAGGGAGACACATGATCACCTTTGCTGCACCATGAACAGCTAGTCAAGTGTGTGGTGGAGGAATAAACACACACATTAACTATGAACAACCAGAAAGTGCCTAAATACTTTTGCCATAATTGTAGACAATCTATCTGTTGGTTTATAATTTATTGCTCTATATTTAAAAAATATATATATATATATTATATATATATATATTTTTTTTTTTAAATGTCACTCTTAGGGTCACTCTGTATTTCTTTGCTCATATATCTGAGTATTATATACTTGAAAATCCAATAATACAGAAGGTATAACAAAGGGACTTTTGCCTTAGAGAACAAGAGAAGCTGAAGTGTCAGCTGTACGGCAGAATCAAAAGCCCGCTGCTTTGTTTCTGCGCCTCTGTAGAGCTTTTGTGAGCCCTTGCTTCTGGAGGGCTGTCACACAAGAGTACATCTCTCCCCTTCATTAGACATACTTCCGTCTGCGGCGCCCTATATCAGTCAAATTAAACACACCCCACGCGTGCTCTGGGACCAGTGTCTTCGCACTTTTACACTTTCAATCGCTCCAACTATGCGCCGTCGAAACACGTTGCGCTCTCGAACCAAGTCCACCTCTAGTGTAGAATCGGTTTGTTTTGTACATCTAATTCGACAGTGCTTTTAACAGGAGCCCGCTGCTTGTCAGATGCAATGGCTGTGAAGAGCCGGAGATGTTCTCTTGAAGGGGCTCTGTGAAGCACAGTCACTTTGAACAATCCCGCGCAAGCCGCGCTCCAAGAGGTGCTGTTTGCACGCTGAGGGCCCCTTTCTCTTCCCCTCACCCTTTCTTCTTCATTTCTCTTCGCTCTCATAAGTGGAAACTCGCAAGGGGGGTTGGAGAGGTCGGTTGCAAGCCTAGTCCTACTGGAAGCCCTTCTCTCTTCTCTGAGTGTCCAATTCCTCAAGTTACACACCAGGGAAGCTTTTCATGTTTGTCAAAGCGCAGACGACTTTGGTCATGTCTCTCTCGCGCTTTCATCCCGAGTGGGAGGGGGGCCGACGTTCGATGTTCCTTTCGGTGGGACGCTTTGCTCATTAGTGGAAGGGACTTGAAGCTCTAACACAACATGTCTCCTCTGAAACAGGTGTGGAGGAAAAGGCCAGCAGGCCGGAATGGCCCCTGCAGGCTTACTGTAAGCGCCGCGGGTCGCTCTGCCAAAAAGTGGGGGAGTGAAGGAGACGGAAGGACAAACATGGGCTGATGTGATGTGTCTGTTTCCTGACACCAGACATCCAAAGCTGCAAAACAAAAGATGACACAAATACAGCGGATGGAAGAGGAAAAAGCAGACAGAGACATCGGCTTATGGTTAACCTCTAAACCTGAGACACCGCATAAAATACAACACTGTTGACACAACCAGCTTCAGGAAGGATAGGTTGTAACCCAGGCATGGGCAACAAGGCTTTAGAATTGACTGGACTGGAAGTATCTTCAATTTCGAAAACATCTCAGCAGAGGTTTCATGAGATGGATGGTTTATTCAACCAAAAATGATAATTCTGTCATCATTTATTCACCCTTATGTCAAAGAAGATATTCTGAAAAATGAAGAGTTTATTTGCAAAAACAGATACATTTTCAAAAACCATGTTTTTTATTATGTTATCATGCTTTTATTGTGTTTTATTGTGTTAGTTAGCTGATTTTTTAGTTATTTTTACTTTATATCAAAATAACCCAACTGCAGTTTGATTGAGACTAATTGAAATGCACAATGAAAAAACATGATTTTTGAAAATTGTTAAAAACTGAGTTATCTGTTTTTGCAAATGAACTGAAATGTTATTCTGGAATATACAACAAAATTGATATTGATATAACTTTATTGTCAAACCTTTTTTAAGTATGAAATTTTTCTTGCATAACAGTATTGTTGCACACTCTTTACAAACACAATTCACAAACATAAACACAATAAATACAATATAATTAAAAAAAAAAAAAAATGGCGTTTTCATTTTACATGGACCTTATTCAGCTCTAGGACAGCCTATGCTTTGTTTTGGTCTGCTAGTAGGACGAAAAAGGACATTTTTCAAAAATATCTTCTCGATATCTACCATGAGGATGGTAAATTCAGAAACAAGGGGAAACAGCAATGTATTAAAAGTTTAACAAATGTTACATTTTTAAGGCCGTTTGAAATACGCAAACTGTTTTATTTTTACCAAATTTTGTTTTCCATTAGTTTTCTGGATTCCATTTTAATGTTTTCATTAATAATCAAAATTTCTAAATAATTGTTTTTTTGTTTGTTTGTTTGTTTTATTAAAAAGCAAATGTATTATTAACATTACATTCAGTAATAAATTTCTTTCACAGTTTAAGTTCAGCCTAACTTTTATTTTGACGGGTTGCTGTGAAGAGCATTGAGTTTCTGTTTGTATATGATATGATGACATGAGAAAGAAATGGTACAATGCTCATAAAGTGACTCTAAGTGCAGTTCTAGAAATTACGTTTATGTGTTCATGTACTCAAATACTGAGGCGGCAGAGACTGAAAACGCAGCGAGCCACATGGTCACTTAAGTATGTGTGTAGTAAACGAAACCGCTCGCCTGCGCCATTCATTCACACAAAGACCAGTGTTGCCAGGTCTGCGGTTTTCCGTGGAATTGGGCTACATTAAAACTGTTGTCGCGGGTTGTTTTCATGTCCGCGGGTTAAAGCGATCACAATAACGTGATATTTAACTCCTGGAACGCGAATTTTACCAGAGGAACCAAAAAAAAAAAAAAACATGTATTTGCAACACGTTCTCACTCCCACGTCGTCACATATTGACGATTGGTCAGGACCCTTTGGCGTTGCTTTTTGACACCCAGGGTACCCCTTCAGCGTCACTTTTCGACGCGCAGGTTCCTCCATTGTTTTCAGTTGTTTGTCTTAATTTAATGGTTTGCACGCATTTTTAAAAATAGAAATTATTTTATATAAATATATACGTTCATTGGAGCACCTAACCCCACCCCTACCCTAAACCTACCCACTTCTGAACAATATAAAACACGCAACAGGCAAATATAAGTAACGTTACAGTCACAGGTATTTATTGCAAAAACCGACCATAAACAAGCAGTATAAAAGCATTACAAACAAGTCCTGTTGCATTCCGAGTCTTCTGAAGCCTTACGATATCCTTATGCGAATAACAGAAGGTTTTAATCGCTGAAAATGATCCCGCTCCGTTAACGCGCTCACGTCTCATTCAAGAAGACACACCCGAGCGTTAGTATGACGCAATCGGTCACGAGACACGTACGAGCCAATGGCATTTCACAACAGCATGACACAATCGGTCACGAGACACCCAAGAGCCAACAGCATTTCACAACCAAGGCTTGCTTTTTCTGGCGGCATTTTTTGAATTCAAGCACAGACAGACTGCAGTGCAGCACACAGAACGGCGGAAGGAGACGGCCATCGCGTCTATTCTTCTCACAAATCAATCGTTTTGCTTCGGAACCATTGGAATATTAATACTTTTTGAATAAATTATTAATATAGTTGTAATTGCCTGTTATATCTTGTGTTTTGTTGACAAATCGTTAGGTTTAGGGGCAGAGGTTGAGTTCAATGTGTAAATAGTGTAATATAAATTAAACTGTTTTGACTGTTCGCATTGAAAAAAAAAATACACCCCAACATATATGCAATAATAGTAATATTATTACCCAATATATAATTTAATCATGATGATAAAATTCCCTGTGCCTTTCGCGTCAGCGCATTGACGCCAAGGGTTTCTTATGTTAAGTACTAGAGGACCCTGCACGTAGAAAAATGACGCTAAAGGGGTACCCTGAGCGTCCAGAAGTGACAAAGGGGCCCTGCCCAATCGTCATAATGTGACGAGTTACCGGGGGACTCCTTCCGACGATTGGGCTAGTTTTGAGTACCAGTTGGGCGGGTTTTATTGTAACAGAGACAAAAAAAACAGAGTAAATTTCATTTTCAAGAAACAGGACAAAACAAGAACTTGTCTGATGAAAATATGAAAGTTTATCTGCTGGATCCATTGAGTAGGTCTTGGTTGTCTGTACTAGTGTTTATTTGGTGTTTGGTTTTCTGTTTTTCAGTTTTGGATTTATCTTTATTAAAATTTGCATTTGTAAAATGCATTTAGATCCAGCCCTCTCATTTCTGAGTTCACCATCGTCACAGAGTCCCTTTAAGAATTATTTTTATATTCACATTTAGTGCTTGGCATAGGCTATTGATTTTTTTGCAATTATCCAGCTCTATTATATTAAAAAATACTTTTTATTTGTCTCATCTTATCAATTTTCTGATCATCGGGAACGTAGTTTGATCATTTAAATCCTCTGAAATATTGAAACTTCTTCCTGGGCTATCTAATAACTTGCAGTCATGACAGATTTACCCATTTCTCCTTGGATAAGGGCAACAATATCATATCAGATATTGCTCTTCAGAAATGGAGCATGAACCTAACTGAGTGCATGGCGATTGTATATGGCAGTATATCTTCACAAGCAGTCTATCTCAGTTATCCAAAGGGCAATGCATGTAAAAACAGATGTACGATTTGACATTAAACTCAAAGTAAAAGAGGGTGACAGTCACAAAATCCCAAAACAGATTTAGGAAAATTCACAGACATCCCCCTCTGCGTTTGATGGCCATTGACTGTAAATGCCAATGCTTCAGGTTATCTTTTAATTCCAAGTTATGTTCCAAAACATAAAATAAAATAATAATAAATAAAATAAAAATATCTTCTGTTTTATGGGTGAGAGTATCACCAGCTCTTCACCAGCAAATGTGCTACTACTAAAATTGTAAAATAAACAAAAAAACTGAAATAAATCTGCATATGATAGCGTGATGTAAATGGGTCTGTTTAATCACTTCTCTTATTCTGAGCTGTATCTCTATTTTTTTGCAGACACCTGAATGGATATTTCCGACCATGGAGCTGCTTTGAATACATATAACAGAAGTAAAAGTCAAGCCACAGGACTTTCACTTTTGTGTTTAGAAAAGTCTATTTTGGGTTTTGTTAGACACAAAATTAGAGCTTTCTCTGTGATTTACTCGGCTGTTTTGGTAATGGACCTCGTTTTAAGGCTCTAAATTCACTGCTGCATTGGTTGATACTGCCATCTGTTGTTCAAAATTGTACATTTACATCCTGGTCATGGATGCGTTCAGAATAGCATACTACCATAGTACTCTTAAAATTCCCGTAAAGTATGTATTTATAATGTATACTGCATGAACTCGATGCAAATTACATTTCCTAAAATGTGCAGCATACAACAAAGCTTATTGCTTGTGGTACTGTATCCCACAATGCAATGCACTTACGTTCACCGTCAGTTTCTAGTGTAATTAACAAATATAAGGATTATTAATCTTTCTTTATTCATTATTTGATCAGAAAAGATAATTGGACACATAATTGAATTAAAATCACAAAATAACCACTTTTAGAGGTGGATAACTGAACACACAATGTGCTGAGATCGTATGACAACAGTGTATTAAATATTGGAATAATGCCTACTGAGTCTGTTATTTAAAAATAGTATTTAGTGTACACTGAGTATTTACCCTGATAGCACACGTAAATCTCAGAGACGTCTATTTGACGTCTGCATTCCATGGTGAAAAAACAAGCATATGCTGGTAGGTATGTTTTGATGCTGGTTTATGCTGGTCCTTTGCTGGTTTCTGCTGGTCCTTAGCTGGTCATGTTGCTGGTCAAGGACCAGCATAAACCAGCAAAGGACCAGCTTAAACCAGCATCAAAACATACCTAACCAGCATCCCAGCATCAAAACCTACCTACCAGCATATGCTGGTTTTTTCAATACGTCTATAGGACATTTCCTATCAGATGTCAAATAGACGTCTATTAGATGTCTTTAAGATGTTTATGATTTAGAATGTATGTAAAACTGACATCTTACAGACATCTGTCAGATGTTTGTACACAGAAGATACTTTCCAGATCAAGTGATCTTTAACAGACATCTTGCAGATGTACATGTGCTATCTGGGTAGTGAGTTTTTAAGCTAGTATTATACTCTAAACGTAGCTAGTGTCTTATGTAGATACAGAACTGAAGATCGTTAGTGTATAGTTAATGTAAATGATAAAAATATGCATTTAATTACGCAACTATTTTAGGAGACTCATTTTCTTTCTCAATGTTTCTTGTCCCTTACAGTGCAAACGAGGCTCATCTGCCAAACGGCAGTATTTTAAATCATTAATCTCTGGGTGAGTGTGCTGTGTGGGCATTCAGATTCCCATAATGTTCGGTGGCTGACAGCAGCCATTTTCCATGGACGAGAGGGCTGAAGAGGCCTGTTGACCCCTTTCCACCACAATCTTCCCTCATCACACTGTGCGACTTCATTAACTCTCAGGGCAATTTCAGGACTTTTTCCAGGCGTTGTCATTATACAGTGTGCTGTCAATTACACAAGCCTGCTGCTTAAAAGAAATCCAATGATAAAAGTTCTATAAAAGCCAAAAGGTCATCTTCTCCTGCTAACCTCAAACTGAATGTTTTTTACTCCTGTTCTCAGCAGTATATCAGAGGTGATCAATAATATTAGCTGAGTTATGCTTAATTGTTTCTCATACATGCTTCTTATAAATGCAAACCTTGTAAACAGTGGTCTTATAGCTAGATCTGTGGAAAAAAAACAGCTATTACACAGAACACTCAAAGGTAAAGAGACATTGAGAGGTGCTTTCTTAAAAGAACAGTAGGTGAATCATGGTAAAATGCTGCCCTCTACTGAAACTAATGTGCTACAGCTGAATACAGACAAAACAGTTACCAGGCCGGTCCCCACAATGTCAAATATTTAAGGTTTTGCTAACCTTGTTGGGACATTTTGTTAGTGTGATTTAACATATTCTATAATATATTTGCAAAAAAAATTAGTTGGAAGTCAGTCCTGAAACTCTTTTTTTAAGAAATCACACGTAAGCAATGCAACCATCTTGACCAACCAGACAGAAACGAAGCTGTTCATTCATGATGCACTCCAATAAACGATGGTCATCTGTCTAAACAGATAAATAAACTCCTCTCTTTCTCTCTTCCCTATCAGTGGCTCGAAATGATATATGAAGTGCCACAGATGGCTTTCCAGAGAGACAAATGCCAATGGCTCGCTCTGAAATGTCAGACGTGACAGTCAGAGACATGCCATGAGAACCTGTGCCTGACCAATTTGAAGCCCTCCTGATCACAAACTGGCTGACTGTCAAGATTGACAAAGGCCAATTTTACCTGCCTGGAAGTGAAATATCTCTCTATGACAAATACGAGGGTAGTGTAGGTACTGCACTGCTGTTGAAGATCTTCTTAGATGCTGGTATATATGTAGGATGAACTCTGATTATACAATGGTAGCTGAGCACAAGGAACTGGTTTTGTGTTGTAAACACTGGGCAAAGTTACAATATGAGTACAAAGAAGCATTGTCACTCAATGGATTTGTTTGTTGCTGTACTGAGTGACCAGTCAGACAGAGTGGTTACAGCTTTAGGGTTGAATAATGAATTTTCAAGACTCATATGTTGTTTGCGATTATAGAAGGTTTGCACTTACATCACAAATTGGTCAGTAACCCGGACGTGTGGCCATACTTGAAATACTCGGATGTAAACAACATCATGGATAGCATGGTTAATGTACTACTGAATACATTGTTCTGCTGATTTATACTGTCTAAACCAGGGAAGAAGAGTGTGGAAGCTGCTGAATCATATAAAAAAGGACTAGTAAGTAAGGAGGAAAGAGTGCAATATTTTGACAAACTAAAGTTAATAGGTGGTAAAGATATGTACAAGCAGTATTAAATAAGATATTAGCCTAATATAGTGTTTTCATGACACATTATCAATTGGCCATATTGGTGGCACAGAATGTAAACAATGCCACTGAAACGAATGAAACTCACATATTTCGCAGATTATTGCTGAAAATGATCAATTATTGTCATGTGTTGGGCTGAACTAATCAGTCAAACCAGGAAAAACATTTGGAGTACTATCGACTGCCAAAAGTTATAACAAATCAAGGAGAAGAGTGCAAAAACTGTCTGAGGAACAAAAGGCGTTTGTGGTTGACCAAACTGAACCAGGATTTCCAGGGCAAGAATCTTGACAACATTCGTGTTGGTTCTCATCATTTCCGGTCAGGCAGGTGAAATATTAGGCTAATATCTTAATTAATGCTGCTCGCACGTATCTTTAACACATATTAACTGTAGTTTGTCAAAATATTGCACCCTTGATTACCGGGTCCTTCTCTATGTAGCTTCCACACGTTTTTTTTTTTCCGTGGTTTAGACAGCGTAAATTAGCAGAACCTATTCAGTAGTACATTAACCGTGCAATAGTATTCACAGTAGCATTCACTCTCAGGTTAGATATTGCAGACCAGCAGCGGAGAATAAATAGAAAAACGGGAGAAGCTTCGAAGCCTTATTTACAAATCTTGTTTTGTTTGTTTGTTTCAAATCAGTGGTTCGAGCGTTTATCATACTGACCAAAAGTCACGTAATTTCAGTCTTTTGGAGCGTTCTCGCTGCATTTACAATACATTAACCAGCAGATGTCATTATCGTGCAGTTTCAAGCATTTCTAAACAGTGAATCACTTGGCAATTGATTCAGTTGATTCGCACTTTCGACAGTTTCGTTTTACCCACACAAACGTGGAAATGTCCGTTATTTTCGAAATTCCATTCCCTTCCCTTACGAAAATTTACCATGGTTTTATTGTAGTATAAGTGTAGTAACCATGTTTGTTGTTGCTGCTGTTGTTTTGCTGATTCATTACCCTTTGTATTAACACAGTTCTACTGCAATAGCAAACCATGGTTCATTTGTGGTTACCTTGGTTTAACTATCAACCTGTTTCTTCAAAGCGGAAGTAAGCCTATGGGTGAGACTTGCGGTTTATTATCTGAAACGAATAACAACAACATGTAGTAAACTGTAAAACTGTTTGCACTACAAATCAGTGTGCTCATAATTAAGATAATACATTAAAATAATGTGGTAAGACACCAATTTGCAATATCAAGCAGCAAAACTATCCATTTCATACAGCTGAAAATAGCTGTACGTGGATAAGACCGCTAACCAGACTATAACATTTACTAAACGACACGCCCACCTTTACAGGAAAAAACATGTGGGTTTTTTTTGTTTGTTTGTTTGTTTTTTGGTTTTATTTGTGGTAAAAGCATGGTTAATTTTCATAAGGGCCCTGCTGAAAGAAACAATAGAAGCCATGAAATTCTTATGGTTTCCACTACAAATATCATTCTGAACACTACAAACCATTAACTTTTAACCATTAAAACATTTTAAAAAAAGCTTTTCTGTGTGTGTTTTGGGACATATTCCTTTAAGATTTAGTGGTTTTAACAAGCCACCAATAGAAGGCGACCAGTTACCAGTAGAAACCCAGTGTCCTTCACAGTTTCCATTATAAACAATACAAGTCCCATTATAATTTTGTGATGGTGTCTATTTTTTCCTTAGCAGAGGGGATGGGCCAGTTGCACTTAAATAAGAGACCTTCTTGAGAATGATTACTTTTCGGATTCATATTGGACTAATCGGTTTTACGTAAGTAAAACTAGTCTAGAAGTTCAACCAACCAGCCAGCTTACCAGTAGCACCGACTTACCTTTGGAAAGGTTAAATTTAATCAAGTTTATTCAACAGAAGCTTTTATTTACGCAAGGCACATTAGTTAAATGCAATCATTTATTCATTCACAATGTCTAAATACACAAACGTACTCATTTACAATGTCTAAAAATCTCAATAATGTACCAAATCAACAACCCCCTAAGTTACATTTTAATTCACAGCATAAGACAAATACATTAGAAGTTAGGGTACAAATTTAATCTTGTTAAAACTTCATGTAGGGCTTAAGAACAATTCTTAACAAAGAACAAAGCAGTGCTTTTTATTTAACAAACTGGACGGTTGGTGCACATTTACAGTGTGTATATCAGCAAGCTGGTTAAGAACTGTATAATCAGTGTTGTACTTGAAGGCGTTTTTTCGTCATGGTCTCTTCTGAAGAACTCATGCAGCGGGTCAGAAACGTCCTGCACCTGCTGGAATAGTCCTCTGGACAGTCTCTGTATAGACTCACATGAGCTGGGGTGATGAAATCGAAACTTTCAACTTTCAGTGCTTTCTCCTGCAACACTTTAACCATCTTCTCCACATCCCTGTACCTGATCACCCGGTCTGCTCTGGAATAGAGGTACATCTGAGGCCAAGGCGCCGGGTGCTCCATCATGGCATCATAGTGGTTCTTGTGAAAGTACTTGGTCACAGGATACACAACAATCCTGAGAAGGAAAACGGCCACAGCAAAAAGTGCCAGGAGGAAGTACTGCAGTAGCACGTTAACTTTAGGCCCTAAGGTGGTTTTGAGTGCTCTGAGGGCCCCTATAACGTTTTGACTGCCCGGGGCACTGTCCACAACCGTACCCACCACACACAAAGTGCTGAACTGCTTGTGACTGTGCAATAACTCAACAATGTAGCGGTAAAGCATGAAACCCCCATTACTGAACACATGGAAGAAAATAGGGTTGTTCTCCACCTCGTAGTCAAACAGAAATTCAAGTAATTTGTGTGCAGTGCTTCTTAGCTCCTTGTAGCCCAGTGATTCTGAAATAAAAACTGTCTTCAAAGGAGCCGTGTAGCGTAGAGTCACACATCCCTACCAAGAAAACAAAACAGATTGACTTTTATTAAAATAATCAGATTTCATATTTTTCTTATTTTTTTTTTTAAGGTCACATTAAAAGATTTTTTTTTTATTTACTTTTATATACAGATTTTAAAGTCTCAAGGCCTGTTCACACAAAGAATGCTAACTATAGTGATAACTATAATGATAATATTAGTCCAAACTAAAAAAAAAATTATAATGTTCTGTTTATTATAAGCATGTGCTGTCATCGTTTTTACTGTTCTTCAGCTGGAAAAAAATAGGTCTCATAGTGATTTCAACAATATTGTTCCTTTGTGTCGTTATCATTACAGCTGTGATGTGGACTCATTCGCATAGAATGATTATTAAAACTTTTTATAGTTATATTACTAAATATTATTACAATTAATATTACACCTATGATGATCCAAGAGTGAGATATTAAATTACAGGTTTTATTGTGTAAAAAATATTCTTACAATACTCGATATGAAACATGAGACATCATGTTTAAATACATAAAAATATTATATATACACTGCTTTTCAAAATTTGGGATCAGTAAGATTTTTGAAGATGTTTTTAAAGAATTTTCTTATGCTCATCAAGGCTGTATTTACTTGATCAAAAAAATACAGAAAAAAATATATTATGAAATATTATTACAGTTTCAAATAATGGTTTTCTATTTCAATGCATTTTAAAATATAATTTATTTCAGTGATGCAAAACTGAATTTTCATCAGCTGTTACTCCAGTGTACTCTTCAGTGTCACATAAACGTTCAGAAATTATTTTAATATGCTGATTTATTACTTTTATTGTCAAAGTTGGAAACGGTTGTGCTGCTATATATTTTTTTGAAACCTGTGATAGTTTTTGATGAATAAAAAGTTCAAAAGAACAGCATTTATTCAAAATATAAAAATTTTCTAACAATATAATTCTTTGCTATCATTATTTATCAATTTAACATCCTTGGTGAAAAAAAGTATGAATTTCATTAAAACAACAAAAAAAAAAGAATAAAAAAGTACTGAACATTTAAATGATAGTTTATAATGTTAGAAAATATTTCTATTTTAAATAAATACTTTTATAAATAAAAAGTTAAAAAGAACAGCATCACAGGTTCCAAAAATAATATTAAGCAGCACAACTGTTTCCAACATTAATAATAAATCAGCATATTAGAATGATTTCTGAAGGATCATGTGACACTGAAGACTGAAGTAATGATGCTAAAAATTAAGCTTTGATCACAAGAACAAAATACATTTTAAAATATATTTACATAGAAGACAGTTATTTTACATTGAAATAATGCTGTTGTTTTTTTCTGAATTTTTAAACAAAATAAATGCAGCCTTGATAAGCATAATAAACTTATTTAAAATAATAATAATAATAATAAATAAATAATTAAAATCTTACTGATCCCAAACTTTTTTGTGCATCATTTCCAATGTAACTGTGAAAATATTTTTTTCTTTGTAGGTATATGTAATAAATGAAATATTAATTTCTGATTTGATGCAGTTAAAATTGAATGCAGAAAATACAAAACATAATAGTAGATGTTGTGAAAAACATTTTTTTAAAAAAGACAGAATTCCTCTGTTATATATTTATAGAAAAATAAACATACTATGGACCCTTTTCACAAGCCTGTGATGACGCGTTTTAACGGTCATCATCATCAGAAATCCTTTAAACTTTTTTATATTTTGATTTTTAAAAATATGTATGTGCATTTATAACGCTATACTTTGTATTATACCACCTTTTCATCAAGTTACAAAAAAAACTTGTTAACGCTACGCGAGGTGGTTTCTAATGGCGCGTCTATGGGAGGCACGGTGAATTTGACATTGTTCTCTCTTCTGACTGCCTCTACTCTTTTTTTTTCCTTTGAATGAAAGTCGTGAAAACACTATCGTGTAGTTTTTCTTTTGCTATGTGAGCAAATGTGAACGCAAAAAATATATTGGTGGTACTCTCCCATTCACTGCTCTCGGATTTTACCCAACTATAACGACTTCCTCTATGAGAAACCCGGAAATGTGAGAAAGGTCCGTTATGAGTATAACAAGTGCTCTTTAGAGAGTTTATTTTCTGAAAGTGGCCAAAGTGACCATAATTGAAAAAACAACAACATGTGTATATTTTCAAGGCATATGACAATGTCTCACCTGTTCATTATAAATAGAACTGTATTTGGCAAGATGCTTGTCTCTGCTGCCCGCCCAGCCTAGAAGAATAACGACTGGCTGTTTTGATCCGCGCCAGTGTTTCTCTGTCAAGACAAGAATAATGTGTCCAAACAATCCTGTTCCAATGATACGCACTTGCAGTATGTGAAATGAGTGCCCTTTTCCTACTAAAGCTTTACAATGTAACATCTCTAAATTAAGGTTTAAACACAGCTTGCAGTTTTCAATTCATAGGAGAAAGGAATTAGGCAACAAGGCAACCCAGAGCTGCTGTCAGCTTCGGAAGATCACTTACCTGAGATCGGTGCCTCTGGAAAAACTATGTTGTAGTCTATACTGTCATCCCCCATATTGGCGGTTATTCCCACATTTGTCTGTCTGCCATTAATAATTCACTTCAAAAGAGTGTCGCATTACACTGCTCTTGTGCTGCTGAAAGGACAGTCACAGTCAAAAAGCAATGCACGACAATACAGCACAAGTGAAGCAGGCAACAGCAGCGTGCTATTGTTTCACACAACATCCGGGTTACGATTCACAAGTAACACAAATTCAAAATAAAGGTTCATACGGATAAAACGCAAAGGCGTTCCTAAAAATAAAAGCACCTTCAAACAAAACTTGTTACTAAAAGATGAACAATTGTTAATAATAATAAAAAAAAAATACAACAACAGATATCCTGTTTAATATAAAAAGTTACCACTTTTCATAGTCAAATATAAAGTGCACGTTTTGAGACTGCACTGTTGGATATTACAACGAAACAATGAAATTGATGCATTTCAAGTGTTTGAAGTGTCTAAATGTTTTTAGAGCCACTGCAGATAAAATGAGAGTACGAAATTAAACAATTATTGTGGTCCAAGTTGTGTATATATGAAACAAAATTAATGTAAAGGGTTTGCACTTGCATCACGGTTTGGTCAGTTACCCATATTGGAGATACTTGGATGTAAACAACAGCGTGGACTGCATGGTTGTTCTGCTAATTTATGCTGTCTAAACCACGGGAAAAAAATACGTGGAAGCTGCTAAATCATATAGAGAATGACTTAGTAAGCAGGAAAGAGCGCAATATTTTGACAAACTAAAGTTAATAGGTGGTAAAAATACATACCAGCAGTATTAATTAAGATATTAGCCATATATTTTACCTACCTGACTGGAAATGATAAGAACAAACACAAATGTTGTCAAGATTCTTGCCCTGGAAATCCTGGTTCAGTCTGGCCAACCACAAATGCCTTTTGTTCCTCAGACAGTTTATTGCAACCTTCTCCTTGATTTGTTATAACTTTTGGCAGTCGATAATACTCCAAATGTTTTTCCCATGCTGAGCGATTAGTACAGCCCAAAACATAACAATAACCCTGCTGAAAGAAACAGCAAAAGCTAAGCTGGTTGGCTGATTTTAGCTGGTCATCCAGCCTGGTCTTAGCTGGTCAGGTCATAGCTGGTCAGCAGGCTGGTTTTAGAGGGGTTGGTCAGGTTGGTCTTAGGTGGTCAGGCTGGGAGACCAGCTAAAACCAGCCTGACCAGCCTAGGCTGGGTTTAGCCATTTTCTTCAGCAGGGTGACCATTTTTAGCAACAATAATCAGCAAAATATACGAGTTTTGTTCGGTTCAGTGGCACTGTTTACATTCAGTGCCACCAACATGACCGACTGAAGATGCATTGTGAAAATCCTCTATTTCAGGTATTAAAAGGTACTAATAAATCAGGCATTTCAAAGACAAGCCCAATTTACTCCTTAACCAAATTTGAAAAATTTTTTCCTCTCCAAAATATGACCTCATATTCACTTTAAATGTGAGGTTAAAACTTTTGATATATAACCTTTAGGACCTGTTTGAGAACTGCTTACATTTTTGACCCCAGGTATAAAACATGAAAAAGCACTGTACTTCTTCTGGATTTGTTTTATTGCAGCTTCACAACAATTAGAAATACACTGAATGTTAGAAATGAACAGGACTACTTAAGATATTTGTATATGCTGTTGTAAAATTATGCCATAAAAATGATGCCAAAAATCATTTAGATGCAATTACTCAGCTATTACAATCCATACCAAAATATCCTCAAATTAAACCAGAAAAAAACTAAATAGTAATTATTAAGGTTTTAATAAAAAGAAAGAAATTAACAAATGCTTACATTCTCTGAAGGAAAACACTGAAGTTAATTAATGCATTTGCTAAATCCACACATAACTTGAATAAAAGTTTACAAAACTGACAGTAAGTTGCAAAGTAAAGAAGGACATATGATTACATATTTATAGTAAAAAACAAAAGGTCAAAGCAACTACTACTTAGGTTACTACTACCAAAGTTTTTCTGAAGTGCTGCTTCATTCCCTTGGTTCTCCGCCAAGGAGCAAAGCCTTCCCATCAGACACAGAATCGCCATCGGCTGCATCCGTTTCAAAAGTAATAGACGGCACTGGTACGCTTACGACTTTGTGCGTCTTTTCTGGCTTCTGCCCACTGGAGCTGTTGGTACTCGACCCTGGTGAGAGAATGGCAGTATCTGTGGAGATCTCCGTAGACACACGTCGACCAAAGGTCAGAGAATTGACACTAGAACCATCAGCCTCACTCTCAGTCCAACAAGAGTCACTATCTGAAGCAGAAGACAATCGCGTCTTCCCCCAGCGGCCGTTAGCTCGCGCAGCATTGCCGATGCTGACCCCCAGAGAGCACTGACTGGTGAGAGTAGGACGCCGGGAACTGACACTGCCGGAACTAAAAGAGGAACGTAGATCCTTCTCTTTGACACGCAAGATGGGGCGGAGTACCGGAATGTAACGGGCAATAGCCGCCCGATACTTCGGATGCGTAATTGCATAGATGATGGGATTATGGATGGCCGAGGCCTTGGCGATCACAGCAGGTACTGAATTCATGTAGGGCGTCAGGAGATGGGAATACCCAGCCGTGGCAGTAAGGGCAACCACCGAGTAGGGCGACCATGATATTACAAAAAGCACAATGACCAGAAGTGCGACTTTCGCCATCTTCCATTCGTTCTGCATGCGTTCATACACCTTGTGCGTCTCCCCACAATCCAGCTCTCGGATTTCCTTCCCCGCAGCTCGGATAGCTTGGAAGATTCCAAAGTAGCAGCTGGCGATAATGCCTAGTGGGATGAAGAACACAAAAATGAAGAGGAGGATGGTGTACGCACGCACCGATGGAGTGAAGGTCATATAGTCCCAAGAACAGGAAGTCTGAAGACCCTCTGGAACATAAGCACTCCAGCCAAAAAATGGTGGAAGGCTCCAGCCTAGGGAGTACAGCCACACGACAGCCAACACTGCGCCTGCTTTACGACGGCTAACTCTGCCTACGAGGGCGAGAGGCTGAGTAATAGCGAGGCAGCGATCGGCAGCGATGGCGGTCAAAGTCATCATTGAACAAATCCCAAAGAGTGCACCACAAAAGGCGTAGAGCTCACAAGAGCGCTCGCCGAACACCCAGCGCCTGTGCAGGCTGGCTGTGAAGAACACGGGCGACTGGGTGAGGGACATGAAGAAATCAGCAACAGCCAGGTTCACCACAAACATGTTTCCTGCAGTGCGTAGAGTACGGCTCCGGCAGAACACGTAGATCACCAGCGCGTTTCCAATCACTCCGGTGATGCCGACTATTAAGATGACAGAGCCAATGATGTAGTGGGCATGGTCAGGAACATCCACGGTGGGGAACGGGTGTGGAGGCTCGTGGTGGTGGCTGTGGGTCGGCCCATGGATAGGAACATGAAGCAACTTGTAGCTTCTGCTGCCCAGTGACTCCTTAAAGCCTGCAGTGCAGTTGATGTCTCCAGGGGGACAATGATGCCCTCTCCATGAGTGATGGTTCATGTCGTAAATTTATTTTATACAAAATTAATGGTAATCTGTTAAGAGAACTGAAGAGAGCGGTTAAATTCTTGTGTTAAATAATAAACAGTGCTGTTCTCCTCTCTGTGTCAGTCTGTGAATGGTGGCTCCCTACATTAGCTTTTTATATACTAATCAATGCACCACCAAGTTATTATTGATCAGTAAGTAGTTTGTGGCTTGGTCTGATGTAATGGACAAAAATTGTTACTTGGCCTATGGTTACGGTAAAAAAAAAAGACTAAATATTTTGACCTTGTTAAAATCATACTGAACTTGTTGCTACAGTTGAGGTCAAAAGTTTACATACACCTTGCAGAATCTGCAAAATGTGAATTGTTTAACAAAATAAGAGGGATCATAGAAAATGCATGTTATTTTTTTATTTAGTACTGAATAAGATAATTCACATAAAAGATGTTTACATATAGTCCACAAGAAAAAACAGTAGTTGGATTTACAGAAAATCACCCTGTTCAAAAGTTTACATACACTTGATATACTGTTACTGTGAATACTGTTTCCTGAATGATCCACAGCTGTGTTTTTTTTTTTTTCTAAGTAATAGTTGTTCACGAGTCCCTTGTTTGTCCTGAACAGTTAAACTGCCTGCTGTTCTTCAGAAAAATCCTTCAGGTCCAACAAATTCTGTGGTTTTTCAGCATTTTTTGTGTACTCTTAATGCAACGTTTTTCTTTCTGGAGCATCAGTGAGTGTTTGAACCTTCTGTAATAGTTACAAATGAGTCTCTCAGTTGTCCTCACTGTCAAAAGATGGATCTCAAAATCATACAGTCATTGTTGGAAAGGGTTCAAATACACAAAAATGTTGAAAAACCAAAAAATTTGTGGGACCTGAAAGATTATTCTGAAGAACAGCAGGCAGATTAACTGTTCAGGACAAAGAAGGGGCTCATGAACAACTATCACCAAAAAAAAAAAGTGGATTCATGTGGATCATTCAACAACACCGTACGAATCGAGCAAACTTGTAAACTTTTGAATGGAGTTATGTTTATAAATTCAACTATTATTTTCACTTGTGGACTATATGTAAACATCTTTTATGGGAAATATCTTATTCAGGTCAGTACTACATAAAAAAATAACATGCATTTTGTATGATCCCTCTTATTTTGGTAAAATAACATTTTGCAGATTCTGCAAGGTGTATGTAAACTTGACCTCAACTGTATTTTTGGACAATTTTGCTTTAGTCTTTATTTTATAAGAAAATACATCTGTACAAAGTGTTGGGAAACTTTACCCTACAAGACTACGAGCTAAAATTACATATATTATTGATAATAAATGGCACTGATATAAAGAAAGGCCCTATTTTCATAACATTACTTTCAGTTTGAATGTTTCCTTTGAAATGTCAGCAGCGAGTTAGATAACCCTGTGGGAGGTATAGAGGTCACCAGGAGGAAATGTAGACCATAAAAAGCTTTTTCGATTTTAGAAGTCATTAACTACAAAGACGCTTCCACTGTTTGTTATTTAGAGAAGTAAATTAGGGCAGATGTTGATGGAAAAAAACACTTTTTGACCCAAAATAAGGGTGTATGGATTGTTTGAGTGGATGCAGGGAGCCAAATCAATTTATGCATTGTGAAAGTGGAGCACAATGACTGTTCCAATAAGGACTGATTAACATCCCTCATCATGGGAACTGCTCACTGACCTGAACGTGGACTGAAATGATTCTCCCCGCATGTTCTAGTTAAATAATGATCAGCCTATAGACTTCAATCCTTTTCACGATAAGGACTTGGCCTACTTTGGAAAAAGAAAACAGATGAATGTATCTCAGCAGTCATTATTAAAACTGAATATAGTTTTGACCTTGATTTTAGTGAGCGGCAGAAAGTATGTGAACGTGCTGTTTCTAGTTAATAGGCAAATGTTTTGGCAAGGCACTTCATTTCCAAAAAGAAAAGCTCAAAAATACTCTGACATACAATGACATTCTTTAGGACAGTGTGCTTCCAAATTTCTGACAACAATTTGGAGAGGGCCTTTTGTCTCCTACAGCATGACAATGCCCCTTTTGTGCACAAAGCAATGCTCATAAATTAATGATTTACTGAGGATGAACTTGACAGGCCTACACAAAAGCCCAGACCTGAACCCCACTGAACACCTGTGGAATAAACAGAAACGCTGACTGCGAGCCAAGCCTAATCATCCTACATCAGTGTCTGACCTCACTGACACATGTCTGGTTGGGAGCATATTCTCACAGACATGTTTGAGGACTTGGGGAAATCATTAATGGCAAAAGTTTCGACACTTAAAGCTTAACAATCATATTCAGCGTTGGGGAAAGTTACTTTTAAAAGTGATGCATTACAATATTGCATCATTTTATAAAAAGTAACTAATTGCGTTACCTTCCAGCAGGCACACAAAGTCATAAGACCATGATATTTGGTTACATTTTGGTTGCAACACTGGGTGACCAAAATTTAATGCTGATTCAAAGTCTAATTTGATGTCCAATACTGACGTCAGCTGATGTTGATATTGTTTTTAGGTTGTGTAACCAAAATCCAATGTCAAGTCAACGTCAAATTGGCATCAAATACTGACGTCAGCCCAATTTTCATTCTCAACCAAAATGCAACGCCAACCTGATGTTATGTTGACGTCCTGTGTCTGCTGGGTTAGTTACTTTTTATGAAAAGTAATGCATTACATTACTTTTGCATCACTTTTTGTCACCTGAGCTGGGCTTGTTTATTTATTTTTAATAATAAAAATCCCAAAAGATATACTTTTGGCAACTGTAAAGGCCCTTTCACACCAGAAGTAAAACTAATAAGCCTCAGCCTGAAGGAAGTGTCTCTGCCTTACTCCCAGTTTCTCTCAACATGTGGGCAGGAGAGGTGTCAGTAAATAAATGGAAAGCAAAGTAACTTGCGTTACTTAATCGAAAAAGTAACTCAGACATTCTCTTGTAAATTTAAAAGTAATGCATTACTTTACTAGTTAATTGAAAAAAGTAATCAGTGTTGCCAAGTCCACGTTTTTTCCACAGAATTGGACTACTTTAACACTCTTGCCACAGGTTGTTTTGGAATGCTAATTTTACAAGGGGAACCCCACCAAAAAACTTGTATTTTACCCCCTGGAATGCGATTTTAACAGGAGACCCCCTCAAAACACGATTGGGCTACTTTTGGGCTAGTTTTGAGTAGCAATTGCGTGGGTTTTGAAATCCTGGCAACCCTGAAAGTAATGTGATAACTTGCGTAACTTGTAATGCATTACTCCCAACACTGAAAACCATATATGATGGGTGTGCTGGGTGTCAACATACTTTTTGGCCATAAAGTGTAACACAACCTTACAGGAAATTTTCCATAATTCACAATAACTGACCTCAAGACATCACTCATCAACTAGACATTTTATATGATTTGTAAATGTTAGAAACTGAACCAAAGAACATTCATTCAGATGTGGTTAACTTTTTTGAGTTAATCTTACAGTTAATCTTAACTTTAAAAAATATATTATTCATATCCACTTTATAAATCTTTAAAAATGTATTATTTTACTTAAAAAAGTACTATTCTTACAGACTAAACCTTACAAATTAATATTTCTGTGGACTTCCACACTAGAAAGCTGTAATTACATTGTCAAGTGCATTATGTCATTCAAGGATGTCTGTCTCACAGGCTTGTAGGTGGAGGTAGGTCATGTTGCTGGTGGTAATCTGTGGTATTTTAGGTTGACAGTCTGTGTCTTTACTTTCAGGGGTACCAGCAGTCATGAAGCCCTTTCCAGGTTTATGCACAGTATTCTTGACACATCTGATCCCATTTGGAATTCTCATTCCGGTCCACATCTGGGACTCGATCTCAGAGCTGGATGTGATGAAATAAGACACATTTTGATTCCATACATGTTGATTCCACATATGTCAAAGATATAGAAGAGCAACTATTAGGATGTTAAATTTGTCAAATATTTACCTGTACTTTGAAGATGGTTGTGCTCCTTGTGCTAGTAGGTATGCATCAAAAAGTACAGTTTCTGTATTGGCCAAACAAAACCCATTGGCCCTTCTGACATCTGTAGAAAATGCATAATATATTAGTTTAAAAACTACAGTTTTTAAAGCATCAAGTATCAGTTCAAGAGCAATGAAACAGAAGAACACATACCAGCTACAGTGACAGGACTCTGGTAGAGAGGCTGGATTGGTTCATACATGGTTTTCAAAGTGTAGTCAAGAGGAGAAGTCTTGAAAAATGTATGAACTGCTTCAGAATGAGAGAACTGGAAAATAAATCACTTGCACGATTATTGTACAATACATCTTATTTATTGGCATAAGGAATTGATAGGCTAGTCTAAAGAAGTACCTTTTGTGGCATTTTGATTATATTTCTTAATAGTTTTTCCACTTCATCCAACCTGGTTTGAATGTTATTGTTTTCCTCTGCTTCTTTTATCCTCTGTAGTGCTGTTAAAACACACACATACAATAATGAACTCTCTAATCAGTTAAATTAACACGTATTTTAAATGTCTCACATGTACATAAATGTCATACCCTTAAGCATTACTGATTGAGGCAAACGTTCTCTGTCTTCTGGAAATGATATACTGAAATTCCTAACTAGTTTCACTAGATCATGATAGCTCCTTCGCAGATATGTTATGCTTTTTTCAGACCATTCAGTCCTAATCTCGAAAAACTCCTCTTCTTCTCCAGCAGCACCAACAGCGAAGCGTTCAAGCCCAACAACCCAACAGTCGTTTACGCTCAGCCGAGGAAAGGTCTCCATATTAACACCTGCCATGACTGAATCGTATCATAAACACATTAAATAGTAATTAAAAATTAATTATCATTTATGCTAAATTAAATAATTCCGTTGCAAAGCGGCGAAATTACAACGCAAATCGTTGGCTTATCTGACAAAAGTTCGCAAATCTTCTGACAGGAGCTGAACAAACTTCAAACTCCTCTGCTTTTCTCTTCGCCTGCAGATAGTGAGCCCTGAAGGCTCCATTTAAGCACATTCCCTGTGAACTCCCAAAATTAGGAATTTCTCAATTGAGAAATCGATGGAGGTTCGCTAGTCTGTTTTTCTTGTTGGATGCTAGTGGGCGTTGCTTTTCTGCCCCAGTAACCAATGGAATCAGGCGGAAGGTCACTAGCTGCGATCTCATTGGTTGTTGCGACATCGTGCCGCTGCTCGTTTGCATAAAGTTCAGCTCGGGGTAAGAAGTGTCACTCAGTGGAAAGAATGTGAGACCTTTGATTTAAAATGTTTACACAAGAGATGTTGTTAAAAGCAACGATAGCCTTGAAACATTCAATTAAAACAAGATTACAAAATAAAGCTTCTAGTCCTCTGCTAATATAAATTGGCCTGATCGTGCGTAGAGCAACAGGTGAAATAATCCAGTTTCTATTGGATTGGTAGTGGGATTTGCTTGTCGTTTTAAGCTCAGTGTTACGCTTGCTGCATCATGGGTCAATCCTTTAATCGCTTACTATTTTAAAATGCTATAATTAACCGCCTACTGAAATAGAGCAACATTCACCTACATTCCACCAAACTTACTAAACGATGACTTGAATTACTGTGTCAATGCTGAGGTGATCTACATGTACCAGTCAAAAGTTTTTGAACAGTAGGAGTTTCAATGTTTTTTTAAATAGTGTCTTTTGCTCACCAAGCCTGCATTTATTTGATCCAGCAAAACAGCAAAAACGGTAAAATTCTGAAATATTTTTACTATTTAAAAACTGAATTTTTAGCATCATTACTCCAGTCTAATATTCTGATTTTCTGCACAGAAAACATTTATTATTATCATTATGTTAAAAACAGCCGAGTAGAATTTTTTCAGGTTTCTTTGATGAATAGGACGTTAAGAAGAACTGCATTTATCTGAAATATAAATATTTTGTAACATTATAAATGTCTTTTTCATCACTTTTAGTCAATTTAAAACATCCTTGCTAAATAAAAGTATTAATTTCTATAATTTCTGGTATAGTGTGTAATGTTGCAAAACCTTTTTATTTCAGATAAATGCTGATCTTTGGATTTTTCTATTCATCAAAGAATAAATGAAAAAAAAAATAGTGAAAAAAAATGTACTCAACTGTTTTAAATAATAATAATAATAATAATAATAATAGTAGCAGTAAATGTTCCTTGAACAGCAAAACAGCATGTTAGAATAATTTCTGAAGGATCATGTGACACTGAAGACTGGAGTAATGATGCTGAAAATTTAGCTTTGATCACAGGAATAAATTACATTTTAAAATATATTTAAATTAGTGCTGTCAAACAATTAATTGCATCCAAAATAAAGGTTTTTGTTTACATAATGTATGTGTATATACGGTGTATGTTTATTATGTATATATAAATATTAATATATATATATATATATATATATATATATATATATATATATATATATATTAAATATATTTATATATAATATAAATTATATGAATATAAATTTATATACATGTAAATATATGTAAATGTTTTCAAAATATATACTGTATGTGTATGTATTTATATATACATAATAAATATACACAGTACATATATATTGTGTGAACAAAAGCTTTTATTTTGGTTGCAATTAATCACGATTAATCGTTTGACAGTTAGTGCTGTCTAACAATTAATCATGATTAATCGCATCCAAAATAAAAGCTTTTCAAATAGAAAGCAGTTATTTTAAATAGTAAAAATATTTCAAAATTGTACTGTTTTTGCTGTATTTTACATTAAAAATCTTACTGTTCGTCGGCGCCAATAGCCTTGTGGGCAGTGTGCCAACATATGGTGCAGTTGCACCTCAGGTGTCCCGAGATCGAATCCCGTCTTGTGGACCTTTCCCGATCCCACCCCCCTCTCTCTCTCCCACTCACTTCCTGTCTCACCTCCACTGTCCTGTCAACGAAAAATGTAAAAACTTACTGTTCAAAGACCAGTAGTGTACTCTTATTTAAAACCATGACATAATATTCCAATAGCAATGGCACATGGAATTTACTGAATTATTACAAGAAGTTTGAATAATTAACAAAACAGTACTTTTAACATTTCATTTAAAAGTTTTATTAGAAATCATAAACATCATTTGGATGTCCGTGCTCTTTGAGAAGGTGCGGTTTGAGAACCAGAGCTGTTCCTTTGCCCCACTGCTGCAGTTTGTTCGGCACTGTGATGTTTCCTCTTGTGTCGCACCAGCAGCTGACGGTCTGGTGTGGAATACTGGCACAGGTGACAAGGGAATGACTCTCCAGTGTGATGACGCCGCGAATGGAGGTCTAAGCTCTTCTTCTGGATGCTGAAGTGAAACACAGAGCCTCATTCTTAGTTACAGATGAAGTATGTAATAAGTGCAGCCTGTCAACTTGATGACAGATGAGTGCGTGTACCTGCTGTATGGACAGTACTGGCAGCGGTAAGGCTTTTCTTGCGTGTGTGTCCTTAAGTGTCGGCGCAGAGAGCTTCTGTCAATAGAAGCATAGGAGCACTGCGAACACTTGTATGGCTTCTCACCTAAAGCAAGAAGAAAAACACATCACTGGAATTCTCACACTCAGGCAATGCAATGTCATGGCAACTGTTCCATGAGAACCAACTTTTGAAAGACTTCCACAAAGCTCTAAATCTCTGCATGTCGCCGTCTTTCTCCATATATTTGCTGCATTTCTAATTAAAGTAGCATGGGAAAGTCATTTATTGGCTCGGCTCTGATCATAATTTCTGTTTAGTGACCAGGGCTAATAAAGGCGGTAGACAAGATGTGCTACTGTAATTCCAAAACAATGATCTATTGCCATTGCACCAAATATGTATATGTAACAAAAGAACGTTTAATATTAAAAGAAGATATCTACAATGTGTTTGTAACTGCACCTGTGTGGACACGGAGGTGCTGTATGAGCGAGGCTTTGAGACGAGCGCAGTAATGGCACTGTGGGCATTTAAACGGCTTATCTCCTTGATGAATGCCCATGTGACGCCGCATTGTCATCTTAGTAGAAAACTTCCTGTACAGGGATGAAGATAAATTATACACTACCAGTCAAAAGTTTTTGAACGGTAAGATTTGTAATGCTTTTTAAAGAAGTCTCTTCTGCTCACCAAGCCTGCCTTTATTTGATCCAAAATACAGCAAAAGCAGTAAAATTGTGAAATATTTTTCTATTTAAAATAACTGCTTTCTATTTGAATACATTTCAAAATTTAATTTATTCCTGTGATTTAAAAGCTAAATTTTCAGCATCATTACTCCAGTCTTCAGTGTCACATGATCTTTCAGAAATCATTCAAATATGCTGAATTGCTGTTTAAGAAATTTTTTATTATTATCATCAATTTTTAAAAGAGTTGAGTAAATTTTTCAGGATTCTCTGATGAATAGAAAGATCAAAGGATCAGCATTTATCTGAGATAAAAAGCTTTTGCAACATTATAGACTATAACATTTAAGTATGCTTGTAGTCCGTATAATTTTGTTTTTTAGAAATTATACAGAAATTAATACTTTTATTCAGCAAGGGTGTTTTAAATTGATTAAAAGTGATGATAAAGATATTTATAATGTTACAAAAGATTTCTATTTCAGATAAATGCTGTTCTTTTAAACTTTCTATTCATCAAAGAAACCTGAAAATTCTACTCAGCTGTTTTCAACATAATAATAATAATTATACATTTTTTTGAGCAGCAAATCAGAATATTAGAATGGTTTCTGAAGGATCATGTGACTGGCGTAATGATGCTAAAATTTAAACTTTGAAATCACAGGAATAAACTGCATTTTAAAATATATATTTTTAATAGTAAAAATATTTTACAATTTTACTGTTTTTTGCTGTACTTTGGATCAAATAAATGATCCAAAGTACATTGGATCATTTGAACATTGGTACAATTTTTCATTGGTACAATGAAAAATCTTAAACTTTTGACTGGTAGTGTAGAAAACTGACAGTCAAAGGAAAAAAAGTTGTATGACATATGAAGGAAATATTTAATTTAGTCAGACAGATATTACATAAATCACTTCAGCGCATTTCCATTGTAAAAAAAAAAATATTATGCACTACAGTTCAAAAGTTTGGGGTTAGTAAGGATTTTTTTTTTCTTTTTTAAAGAAATTAATACTTTTATTCAAAAGTGATAGTAATGATATTTACAATGTTTAAAATTATTTTCATTTCAAATAAATGCTGTTCTTTAGAATTTTATTTTTTTTAAAGAATCCTAAATAAATGTATCATGGTTTCCGCGCACAACAGTTTTCAGTTCTGATAATAATAAGAAATGTTTCTTAAGCACTGAATCAGCATATTAGAATGATTTCTGAAGGATCACTGAAGACTGGAGTAATGACTGCTGGAAATTCAGTTTTGCATCACAGAAATAAATTGCATTTTAAAATACATTAGAACAGAAAACAGTTATTTCAAATTGTAATAATATTTCACAATATTACTGTTTTCACTGTATTTGTTATTTATCAAAGAGGCTTCTTTCAAAAAAAATTTAAAATCCAACTTATCGTGAACTTTTGAACTGTACGTACTACTGTAAGATGTTACACAACAATAGCAGTCTTTTGGTTAAGATAATTTCTGTCTAGTGTGGAGAAAATCAGCAAAGAATAAAACCATTCTCATACTTGTCACAGAGGTTGCAGCAAAACTCTTTCCGTCTAGAAACAGTGAGTCCAACAGACGCATCACTCTTCAGGTGTCCCACTCTGTCCTTTCCTCCTTCATTGCTTTTTTCCCTAGCCACAACCCTGTTTTTTACCCTCTTATTCCTAACCTGGGACCAGGACTCTGGCTTCATCCTTCTGAGGCATTCTGGGTACTTGAGGGATGTGTCAACTTGCTGGTTTTCTCTAAGCACAGACAAAGAAGAAATCATTTAACAATGGTTTCAACATCTCACCAAATACTCTTTAAAGGGATAGTGCACCCAAAAATGCTGTCATTAATTACTCACCCTCAGTCATTCCAAAGACCTTCATTCATCTTCGGAATATAAATTAAGATGTTTTTGATGAAACCCGAGAGCTCTCTGACCCTCCATAGACAGCAAGGGTCCTACCACATTCAAGGCCCAGAAAGCTAGTAAGGACATTGTTAAAATAGTCCATGTGACATCATGGTTCAACCGTAATTTAATTAAGCTATGAGAATACTTTTTGTGCGGAAAAAAAAAAAAAAAAAAAAATTATTCAACAATTTTTCTCCCCTGAGTTAGCATCTTCCACCATTTATCGAGAATACCACAACACATGCTTGAACCTTTCTGGGCCTGGGAACGTTGCAGGAGCCTTGCTGTCTATGGAGGGTCAGAGAGCTCTTGGATTTTATCAAAAATATCTTAATTTTTGTTCTGAGGATGAACAAAGGTCTTATGGGTTTTGAACAACATGAGGGTGAGTAATTACTGACAGAACCTTCATTTTTTAGTGAACTCTCCCTTTAAGGCAATGGCTCCCAACGTTTTGACTAACAATATTTGAATATTTTTAATCTAAAGACACTCATAGTTTCTGTAAATTAAATTTCAGAAATAGATGTTTGATAAGCTGAATGTTCTTTAGGGTTCCCACTTTTGTTAACCAGAGAATTTAACCCTCAACTGAGAACCACTGTTTTAAGGCAATTTGAATTAGACAACAAAAAATGAATTTCTATGATAACAATACTTACCTACTGTGACCAACATGTTTCTTTTGATTTGTATCAGCCTGTTTGTGTTGAGTGTGAATATGCTTCAGGGTTTTCTTCCATGACTTCTCTAAAAGACAAATAAAAATATTTAAGAGAAATATGTGACCCTGGACCACAAAACCAGCCATAAGGGTAATTTGTGGGTGATTTGTTAGGATAGGACAATATTTGGCTGAGATACAATTATTTGAAAATCTGGAATCTGAGGGTGCAAAAAAAAAATCTACATATTGAGAAAATTGCCTTTAAAGTCGTCCAAATTAAGTTGTTAGCAATGCATATTACTAATCAAAAATTAAGTTTTGATATATTTACAGTAGGAAATGTACAAAATATCTTCATGGAACATCATCTTTACTTAATATCCTAATGATTTTTGGCATAAAATAAAAATCGATAATTCTGACCCATACAATGTATTGTTGCCTTTTGCTTCAAATATACCCGTGCTACTTATGACTGGTTTTGGGTCTTGACAAATACTGAAAACATGTTGCACTTATGCCTATAATGTCTGGAATTTTAACCAGGTATATAACTAGGATTTCAAAAACTGCAAGTGTTCTACAAGGATCAAGTCTTTCAAGATGTACATTCAAACCTATAGCTTGTCACAAAACAAAACTTCCAATTACCAAACGAGGTACACTCCGTTTAATAAGAAAAAAATAATCTGTACCTTTAAAATCACAGTGTAAACATTTAAAGCCTCCTTGAAAATGACATTGTTGGTGTATCTCCCACTCCTTTCTGGATTGACACCATTCCAGGCACAGAGAGCACTGCACCAGACCCCCAGACTCGGACCGACAGTGATGCCGCTGATTATGCCTTTCTTCGTGTGCGTCGCGAGAATCAGCTCTCCTAAATGTCTTTGGACAAACGCTACATTTATGCCTCTTTGAGCCTTTTCTTTTTCCATGTCCTCTCCAGTGCTGCTCCATATCAACCCAGTCTTCTGATTCCCAACCACAGCGCGGGCACCTAAAGCCTTGGTCTCCACAATGGCATTTCAGGTGCACCTCTAGCATGCTACGACTGGATACAACTGTCTGACAGAGGATGCAGGCCAGTCCACTTTCCTCCTCAGATGGCTTCTGCATTTCAGCATCCTGCTCAGCTTCTGGATGGGACAGGCTTTTTGCTGAGGTCGCAGATTGGGGTTGACACTTAGTGCTTGAAATTCTGCACAACCCAAGAGTCATGAGATGAGCCGACTGGGCCATCTCTTCATCCTGGATTTCTGTGTCCATTCCACTGTTTAAAGGAACGGCCAGATCTGTGTTAGCATCCTCCAGCTGAAACACAGGTTCCTCCTCGCTGTCCTCATCATGCCTATCCTCCTCAAAGAGTGTGCTTACCTTCAAAAAACCAACATTTACAGTTACATTTTCTCACATTTCAAACTTTTAAATGAGATTGTTCATCCAAAATGAAAATTCTGTCATCATTTACTCAGCCTCATGTCATTACAAACATATTTTGAAGAATGCTAGTAACCAGTTTCTACTGAATTCCATTGCATGGACAATGTTAGTCAGTGGGAACCAAAACCATTTTGTTACCAACATTCTTCAAAATATCTTATGTTCCACAAAGGAAAGAAAGTCATACAGATTTGGAACAACATGAGGGTAAGTGTGGACTTTGCAGGAATCTTTATAGTCACCTCACAAGTTTGTGCCACATGCAAGTTCCCATCAGAGTTGGAGCCCAGGCCAATGTCACATGACCGTGGGCTGATGTTTTGAAACATGCCGTACATTGGGAGGAGGAAAGACATGCGCTCCATGTCCATCTGATCCTCGTTGCTTTTTGAGCCAGAATGGAGATCACTCTCTAGGTCGTATGGAGAGCTGTTGTGGTCGACCTCCTCTTCATCATCAACCCTCATTCCTACACCCAAACTCTCTTCATCCTCTTTTTCCAGACATGGCAGATGGGGACATGGGGACACCGGATCATGTCTTTCCAGGACATGATGGCTAATCTTGGCTTTTTGGCTGCTGGTAAACTGACAGACTCTACATCGGTATACTTCAACTAAGAAAGCTTCCACTAAAGTGGACACATGAGCTTCAATGCCCTCGGCTGAGCTGCAGTAAAGAATGGAAGTGACATTTTCTTCTGCAAGTCGAAGGGTTACAGGTTGAACATCTTGGTATGTGTCTTTAAATCCACCCATTCCTGGAAACAGTGGAGGAAAATAGATAAGTTAGTCTTGTAAATTATCTGGAGGATAAAACATTTAGTGTTGTGCACTTGATCAAGAATTTTGGACATTGACTGAATATGAATAATGACTGAATAATGACAGCTAATTAATTAATAAGTTTTATTGTACAGCCTGTTATGGCACTCTGAAACACAATGATAAAGTCAGACATATTGAATGTGGATATACACAACATATGCATTAGATAGAAATCCACTAGCAAGACTAGCATCAGATGCATTAAACACAAAACTCATCGAATCATTCAGAAAGCAAGCTATATTTGTGTATTAAATTGTTAAATAATTTACACTTGATCTATATGTGTGTGTATATGTGTAAACGATGTGTAAATTATGTGCGTACCTGCATCAAACCGCGTTGTGTTTTTAAATTACTTAGCTTGTGTTGCGAACGCAAACATGTGATTTAGGGACCACCGTGTAATTACCAAACACAAACACAGCGTAAAATGTGCCATTTGCGATATTTTTTAAAGTACTGACAAACATAAACACTATTCTCACGTACAGACATAATTTGTAAGTGGTTTAAACTAAGTGTGTGGGCAGCAATAGTAAACAATATTTTTATGACGACTGTTAATAGCTACGTAATTTTTTAAGATCCCTTCTTCCTGTTCGTGCGTCTGCGTTTTATACACACTGCGCATGCGTGCTTTTTTAACGCTCCGAACTATTGATTCATCGATTCAGTAATTCAGTCTATTTGGTCTAAAATTCTTTTTGCTTTAGAAACTATACTTCTCACTGTACCTTTTTTACGCTGTGCCTTTATTTTAAATTGATATTTGGATAACCGTTGACTGCTTATTTTAAAGTTTGTACTGGTATCACAGCCAGAGTGAATTGTGAATCGACTCTCTTTGTCAAACGACTCAGCAGGAACAATCAAGATGGCGAACATGGACGTGTTAGCCAAAACAATAGCGAAGGATTATGTGTAAGTAACATCTTTACACACTTTATATCGCGTTATTTTCGTATTTATATATATAAATATAGGTTACGTGTATTAAAAATGAAAACGTTTCCGTTCAACTTGTTTGACGTGTAGTTTCCGGTCAGTATCAGTTTTACCACAGTTCTCTGTCTCTGTGGTCAACATAAACCGGCGGTATGTTTTTGTATATACTTTAAACCAACAACAACAATGGAACATACGTCTTGAATACCTTGTAACTGTGGTCATTTATCAAAACCAGACTTGGTTGTTCTCTTTGGAAAGTACGTTAATATTATTCTATTGCAATTTACTCATTTCCAGAGATGATGTGGAGAGCTCTGACAGTGTGGAGGAAAACGAATATGTACCTGGTGAAGATCGAAGAGCTACAAAAGCAGATAACATGGACATTGCCAGGGAGGAAAGACACAAGAGAAAAAAACACAAACATCGGAGCAAGCACAGAAAACATAAATACCCCTCACCAGATGAGAAGGAACACAGGCACAAGTACAAACACAAACATAAGCGGAAACACAGAGACTCATTCCGGGAGGATAGAGTCTGTTCTGCTGGCTATGAAGGTGCAGTCATCTCTCCAAAGCGATCTAGACTTGATGACCTTGCTGCGCTGGAGGATCTGGAGAAACAGAGGGCCATGATTCAAGCAGAGCTTGATAATGAGCTGATGGAAGGGGCTGTGCAATCAGGTATGGGACTGATATTACAGGGTTATAACTCAGATTCAGAGGAGGATGGCGAGGTCCAGGAAGCTGTGCAAAATGGTGAGCAACCAAGACAAGATTTTGATGATCATGCTGGAAGATCTCGACAGGATTACATAGATGATGTAAAAATTGATTCCCGTCTGGAAGACAAAAGCACGTCTGATGAGATGGCCATCCGGGCTCATAAATCAGAAAAAAGAGTTAGTAAGACCGGTTTAGATGATAACATCAGTGAGAGGCCTGGTGATCCCATCCAAGCGAGGGAGCGTAGACGATCCCGAAGCATTGAGAGATCCAAAGACGGTGGACAGAGATCTAAGTCTCCTGTGAAATCCAAGAGCTTGCCATCAAGCAACAAAAAATCAACTGCACAGTCTGAGGAGCAACATGTAGACAACAGATCCACAGCAAGAAGGAGCAAGTCTAGATCTAAAGAAAGAAACACAAACTTGCCAGAAGCTGATGGGGAGAGAGACAAGAAATCACTGAAAGCAACCTCAAAAGAAGCCTCATCTGGAAAAGAAAATCGATCTCCTAGCAGAAGACAAGGTCCAGAACAGCAAAGTCTGTCTGTGCGGCCCAGGAGCCACCACTCACCCGAACACTTACCTGTCGCCCAAAGCACAGACAGGGCATCCAGGCAGGACAGATCTTCATGTCACAACAGATCCCCTCCAAGGAGAGGCCGATCTCGGTCGGTTGAGAGGAGACGGAGAGAAGAAGAACGACAGAGACTCTCCAACGACAGGTTCTAGCTCTAGGTTCTTGTTTCTTATTGTTAACCAGATTTAAACTTCTTTTAAACTCACTTTTATATTGTTTTGTTATATTTGCAGGATGCGATCTCGTGATGTGGCAGGAGGCCGTAGCGAGGAGAGTCCCTCTCTAAACTCCAGACGAAGGTTAAACCACTCGCCTGTCAGACGAAGGTCCCGTTCTCCCAGGAGACGAACCAGCAGGTCTCCTCTCAGACACAGGTGACTGTGGTGTGCGGTAGCATTTAAAACTGCAACAACTCCTCATTTAGAGAACGCAACTATCCAGTAAACTTCAGTAAGCTAAAAGTAAATAGGTATAATTCAGAAATTTATACCTATTTTACACATACTCTGTAGAAGTAGTGCTAAACGGATTTGGTTTGCTCTCCTTGGACGTCAGTAGAATTTTAAAGTACAAGTTTACTTCCAGAACAACAATTTACAGATAAATTACTCACCCCCTTGTCATCCAAGATGTTCATGTCTTTCTTTCTTCAGTCGTAAAGAAATTCTGTTTTTGTGGAAAACATTTCAGGATTTCTCTCCATAGTGGACTTCTATGGTGTCTGCGAGTTTGAACTTCCAAAATGCAGTTTAAAGGAGAAGTCCACTTCCAGAACAAAAATTGACAGATAATGCACTCACCCCTTGTCATCCAAGATGTTCATGTCTTTCTGTCTTCAGCCATAAAGAAATTATGTTTTTGGAGGGAAACATTTAAGGATTTGATATGGTGCCCTGAGTTTGAACTTCCAAAATGCAGTTTAAATGCGGCTTCAAATGATCCCAAATGTGGTTGTAAACAATCCCAGCCGAGGAAGAAGGGTCTTATCTAGTGAAACAATCTGTTATTTTCATAAAAATAATACAATTTATATACTTTTTTTATGTCAAAGCTCATCTTGTCTCGCTCTGCCTGAACTGTATATTTCCAGTTCATGACAGTTAGGGTATGTCGAAAAACTCCCATCTCTTGTTCTCCCTCAACTTCAAAATCATCCTATATCGCTGTTTTACCTTTTTTGTTAAGGGTGTTTGATCTTCTTTGCATGTTCACTTTGCAAAGACTGGGTCAGTACTTGAAATGTATGATTTTGAAATGATTTTTGAAAAGATTTTTTGAAGAAATACGATTGGAGTTTTTCGACATACCCCAACTGTCTTGAGACAGAATACACAGAGTTCAGGGAAAGAAAGACAAGACAAGACAAGCGTTTGAGATTTAAAAAGTAGTAAAAATGTATTTTTTTTTTAATGAAAATAACAGATTGTTTCGCTAGATAAGACCCTGCTTCCTCGGCTGGGATCGTTTACAACCGCATTTGGGATTGTTTGAAGCCGCATTTAAAATGTATTTTGGAAGTTCAAAATCGGGGCACCATATCAGTCCATTATATGGAGAAAAATCCTGAAATGTTTTCCTCAAAAAACATAATTTCTTTACAGCTGAATACAGAAAGACATTAACATCTTGAATGACAAGGGGGTGAGTAAATAATCTGTAAATTTTGTTCTGGCAGTGGACTTAGCCTTTCACAACAAGGAGCATCACATTTACATCTGCATGCTAATTTACTTATTTTAATATTTCTCAGTAGAGTTAAAAAGGAATTAATATTGTGTAGATCTAGGGAGCGTGAAAGGATGGAGCGCAGACAGCAGGCGCGTTCGGGATCCAAGGAAAGGCGGAGGAGAAGGAGCCGGGAAAGAGAGGACATGTTTAAGGGCAGTCTCTCTGAAGGAATGAAGCCTGAGAAGGAGGACTCGGATGAAGAAGTGTGAGTAATAATCAAAATGATGTTTTGCTTTTATGTTGTTGATCATATTTGGACTTGATTATGAATACTAATGTGTCTAGGATGGAGGATTATGACGTTGATGAAGAGGATGAGGAGGCTTTGATAGAGCAGAGAAGACTTCAGCGCTTGGCCATCATGCAGGTTAGAACATTTTAAAAATCTAGTTCACCCAAAAATTAAAATTCTGTCATTAATTTCTCACCCTTATGTCGTTCCAAACATGTAAGTTCTTCGTTCATCTTACCACGTTCAAGGGTCATAAAGGTAGGACATCGATAAAATAGTCTGTGACATCAGTGGTTCAGATGTAATCTTAGAAAGCTACGAGAATACTTTTTGTGCACAAAGAAAACAAAAATAACTTTATTCAACAATATCTTCTCTTCTGTGTCAATCAATGTGTGTTCACAAGAGTCTTCTTACTACCTTTCTGGCCCTTGAACATGGTAATTACATTGCTGTCTATGCAGGGTTAGAAAGCTCTCTGATATTATCACAAATATCTTAATTTGTGTTCCAAAGATGAGCAAAGGTCTTACGGCTTTGAAACGACACGAGTGTGAGTAATTAATGACAGAATTTTCATTTTTTGGGTGAACTATCCCTTTAATCTCTTGTACAGCTTTTACTTTGTTTTAGATGTACACTAATGTGCAAACTTTTGGGATGAATAAGAGGAAGAAATGAATACTAAACATAATATTAAGCAGCACAACTGTTTTGGTATATGTACGCCAGACTTTTGAACAATAGAGTATGTAATGTGATTGTGTTTATGTGTCCTGTACAGAAATACAAGCCAGTAAATGAGGACAGTAACATGTCAGGACTCTCAGATCGCGGCAGTCCTCAGAGTAGCACTCACAGCCGATCGCCATCCCCCGATGACATCCTCGAGCGTGTGGCTGCTGATGTCAAAGCCTACGAGCAAGAGAACATGGACACATTCGAGGATAATGTGAAGGCCAAGCATAGCCTTGTCTCTCAAGAAAAAAATGGTATGTCATCTGCAAAATATCTTTTAATTAAAAGTGCACTTTCCACTTTAAAATGTATTATAAATTAAAGGAATAGTTCACCCAAAAATGAAAATTTTGTCAGTAATTACACACCCCCGTGTCGTTCCAAATCTGTAAGACCATGGTTCATCTTCAGAAAGTAAATATTTTTTGATGAAATCCAAGAGCTTTCTGACCCTGAACGCAACTGACACATTCAAGGCCCAGAAAGGTAGTAAGGGAGGACATTGTTGAACTAGTCCATGTGACATCAGTACGCCGGCTTCTGCGTCAGCAGCACCACACTCATGCATTGTGATGCTCTGTGAAACCGCATCAAAGACCGACAGGAAAGAGAAGAAATTCTTAAGAAGGGTTGTTATTTTGGTTTTCTTTGTGCACTAAAATAATTCTCGTAGCTTCATAAAATTAAGGTTGAACCACTGATGTCACATGGACTATTTTTCAGTGTCCTCACTACCTTTCTGGGCCTTGAACGTGTCAGTTTTGTTGCTGTCTATGTGTGGTCAGAAAGCTTTCGGATTTCTTTAAAAGTATCTTAATTTGTGTTCTGAAGATGAACAAAGGTCTTACGGGTTTGGAGCGTCATGAAGGTGAATAATTAATGACAGAATGTTCATTTTTTGGTGAACTATTCCTTTAAGTTTGATTATTATGTAACATGAACGCTGATTCATATGCAGTGATCATGAAATTGTGAATCGTTTTTGCTGCCTAATAATGTATTTAAAAATGTAATATTTTCGCAGTTTATTAAAGTAGTTTATAACATTTATAATACATACACTTGTGAGGATATTTCTGTGACTAATTAACAATAACATTTACTTGATACTACATCCACGCCAACAGGTGTCAGTGTAAAGTCTAAGATGGCTCTCATGTCAGTTGTTCAGGAAGACAAAAAGAAAACTCATTGAAGTATGAGGCATGAAATATTCACTCTGTTGTAATGCAAGGTGGTCTGATACGTTATCAGCAAGTCTACGTTGCTTTCATTGCATCATTGTTCTTTTTCTTTAGGTGCTAATCTGAAAAAGCCACCAGCCCCAGATATGTTCACAGAGTCAGATGACATGTTCGCTGCTTACTTTGACGTGAGTAGCCAAGTTCTTGCTTTCCGTTGCATAGGTCAATGGCTTTGCAAGCCCCAGAATTTGATTGAATTTGTTCATGTAAGGGGATCTCTACAGGTAGAGTTGCATAGTCCTGTGCAAGCTGTTGTTTCTGTACTGGAAACTTTGTTCAAAGCTTTTCTCCCAAGTGGGTAATTCGACTCTGGTGCTCACTGGATCTTGAGGCCCCTCAGACTTTCAAACGGTCACTTACAGTGTCATTCACTCGTTCATGAATGAACATTTTAATCAACTCTCTGAATTCAATTATGTTGACAGTGACAAATCCACATCTAATCTCTCTGCAGAGTGCCAGGTTACGGGCCGCAGGCATTGGCAAGGACTTCAAGGAGAACCCAAGTCTCAGAGATAACTGGACAGATGCAGAGGGCTATTACCGTAAGTTTGTTGTCTTACAGCAAATGTTGTATTTAAAGGGATAGTCCACAAAAAATACGCTCACCCTCATGTTGTTCCAAACCTGTATGAGTTTCTTTCTTATGTTGAACACAAAAGAAAATATTTTGGAGAATGCTGGTAATCAAACAGTTGATGGTCCCCATTGACTTCCATAGTATTTCTTTCCCGTCAAAATATCTTCTTTTGTGTTCAACATAAGAAGGAAACTTATACAGGTTTGGAACGACGTGAGGGTGAGTACATTTTTGGGTGGCGTATTCCTTTAAATCTACAGAATCCAAAACTTGTTTACAAGTTTGAAAATTTCTAGGGTCTCATGTTAAGGAGGACATTAAAGACGTGATTGTTCTTTTAATGTATTCAGGTGTGAACATTGGCGAGGTGTTGGACAAACGGTACGGGGTGTACGGCTACACTGGACAGGGTGTCTTCAGTAACGTGATCCGAGCCAGAGACTTGGCTCGAGCCAATCAGGAAGTGGCAGTGAAAATAATACGCAACAACGAGATGATGTAAGACACTTCCCTTAAAAGCTGACTGCTTATCCTTTAAACACTTCTGTCTGGTACAGTTGGATTTCTAATCCAACCACAATGTGTGATTTTGGTTAAGTCCACAGTTTTAATGTTCTCAATAAATTGTGTCATAGGGATTTATTTGGACAGGAACTGAGATTTAGAGTAGGTGTAGATGTGGTCTTTATTTGACCGAATACCACATGTTTTATCCCACAGGCAAAAGACAGGCCTCAAAGAGTTGGAGTTTCTGAAGAAACTAAATGACGCCGATGCAGATGATAAGTTCCACTGTTTGCGGCTCTTTAGACACTTTTATCACAAGCAGCATCTTTGTCTGGTGTTTGAACCACTCAGGTACTTTACAGTCAACAGATTCACATACATCAAATGCATGAGTTTGTCTCTTAAAACAACTTTCTTGTTTTCTGGCTTTAGCATGAACCTGCGGGAGGTGTTGAGGAAGTATGGAAAGGACGTTGGGCTACACATCAAGGCTGTGCGCTCGTACAGCCAGCAGCTTTTCCTGGCCCTCAAACTTCTCAAACGCTGCAACATCCTGCATGCTGACATTAAACCCGATAACATTCTAGTAAGTCACAATTCTTGTGCCATAAATATTGGACGCTGGGTTTTGACACAAATGTAATTCAGTTATGATTTACAAGCTTGCGATTCAATTTCCGATTTGATTCAGTATTGATTGTTTGTGACCCCAGACCATAAAAACAGTCATAAGTCATACGGGTATAATTGTAGCAATAGCCAACAATACCTTGTATGGATCAAAATGATAAATTTCTTCTTTTATGCCACAGATCATTAGGATATTAAGTAAATGTTCCATGAAGGTATTTTGTAAAATATATTTCCTACCTTAAATATATCAAAACTTAATTTTTGATTAGTAATATGCATTGCTAAGAACTTCATTTGGTGATTTTCTCACTATTTTGAATGTTTTTTTTTTTTCTTTTATTCTCAATTTCAAAAAATTGACACTTATGACTGGTTTTGTGATCCAGGGTCACATTTATGGATTATGGATATATATCAGGTACATGCCAAATTTAATAACAATTTTTTTAAAAAAATCTCTCAACTAATGCTTTAAAAAAAAAAGTTAAAGGTCTAAATTAACTGATTTGTATACAAACGCTTTCTACTCCAGTTGTCTACTCCAACTCGTTTTTTAAAATATAAACATTTAAATGGTGGCTATCATAAAAACTTGACGGATTTATTCAAACATAAATGAAACATTGAAGAACAGAAAAAATTATAATGGATATGTTATATAGTGGATATATTCAGCAAAATGCTAATTTTTCTAGCTGACCAACGAGTTTATGGTCACCAAATATGTTTTTCTGAGGTAAATGTGACATATTTGTGACATTGTATACAAGCTGTTATATTGACAACTTTGCACGGTTGAAACACTGATTGAGCGATTGAGGCGCTACACCGATCTGTCACTCCACATTAAACAGTGGCAAAACAGCATTTATTGTTTGAATACTGTAATAAAATAGACAGAATTTGGAATCTGATACTTTGTTTTATTTGTTTTATATTGTTTTCACAAATAATTTACTCACCCCCTTCTCATATAAGATATTCATGTCTTTCTGTCTTTAGTCGTGTAGTAATTATGGTTTTTGAGGAAAGCATTTCAGGATTTTTCTGCATATTCCAAACTTGAACTTCCAAAATGCAGTTTAAATGCAGCTTCAAAGGGCTCTAAACGATCCCAGCCGAGGAAAAAGGGTCTTATCTAGCGATCTAGTCATTCTATCTAGTCATTTTTTTCATAAAATAAAATTTTTTATACTTTTTCAGCACAAAAGCTTGCGTAGCACAGGCTCTGGGATGCGTGTTCACGACACTTCGTACTGTTGAATCACGTCAAAAGGTCACGCGGAACGTAGGCGGAACTACAGACCCAGTGTTTACAAAGCGAACTCGCAAAGACTAAGAAAGTGCAATAAAGTTCAACGCTGTTTACAAACAAAAAGGTACAACAATAGTATTGTAAGCTGGAGTTTTTTGCCATTCTCTACCTTTTTGAGCCGGAGTACACAGACGATGAAATTAGACGTGATTCGTAGTAGTGATGGGAAGTTCGGATCATTTTACCGACTTGGACCTTTCGGGTTTGAGTCGTTCGTTCAACACGTGACAGCCACATAAGATGAATAAACAACTCGAAAAACTCAAAGACTTGAAACAGGTGAACTAATTCAAGTACAGAACCTAATAGGATGTTGCGCATGCACGACTGAGCGAATCACTCCCAAGACGACTCGTTCTTCCCAAGTCACATTAAAGATTCGTTCAGAATGAATAATGACCCACCGCTAATTTGCAACATCGTGGACGCGCATCCCAGAGCCTGTGCTACATGAGTTTTTTTGCTTAAAAAGTATACAAATTTGTATTTTTCGAAAAAAATTCTTCCTCGGCTGGGATCGTTTAGAGCCCTTTGAAGCTGCATTTAAACTACATTTTGGAAGTTCAAGTTTGGAAGGGCACCAATGAAGTCCATTATATGGAGAAAAATCCTGAAATGCTTTCCTCAAAACCATAATTTCTTTATGACTGAAGACAGAAAGACATGAACATCTTGGATGAGAAGGGGGTGAGTAAATTATTTTTAAATTGTTGTTCTGGAAGTGGACTTCTCCTTTAAGAATCAACATCATTTTGTAAAAATGAGAAATGGCTGCTGTATCTGTGTCTTATAATATGAACATATTTGATACTCTGAAGGTGAACGAATCCAAGACCATCCTCAAGTTGTGTGACTTTGGCTCTGCGTCACATGTGGCTGACAATGACATAACACCATATCTGGTCAGCCGCTTCTACAGGGCACCTGAGATCAGTAAGTAAATGCTTAACGAATCAGATTAAACCATATTAGTACACTGAAAATGAAGGGTTTTAAAAAAACTCATCTGAAATGATGCTTGTTTTTAAGGTTTTTCTTCCTCTTTTTGCAGTCATCGGAAAGTCATATGATTACGGAATTGATATGTGGTCTGTGGGCTGCACTCTCTATGAACTGTACACAGGGAAAATCCTTTTCCCCGGAAAGACAAATAACCACATGCTGAAACTAGCCATGGACCTGAAAGGAAAACTGCCTAATAAAGTAAGAATTAATCAGATATTAGGAATTAAAACAAAATATACTAAAAAAAAAACAACAAAAAAAAACGTTGTATGATGTATTTACAGATGATCAGGAAAGGACTGTTCAAGGACCAGCACTTTGACCAAAACTTGAACTTTTTGTATACAGAGGTTGATAAAGTCACTGAGAGGGTAAGTGTTCCCTACATTTTCCATTCACTAATAGCAATAATTCATCTTTTTTTCATTCTTCCTCCATGTCTTCTTCTCTACAGGAAAAGATCACAATCATGAGTACCATTAACCCAACTAAGGACCTGTCAGTGGACATGGTGGGTCGCCAAGCGCTACCAGAGGACCAGCGAAAGAAGGTTGTTCAGCTCAAAGATCTGTTGGACCAGATTCTGATGCTGGATCCTGCCAAGCGGATCACCATCAACCAGGCATTACAGCATCCTTTTATCCAGGAGAGGATATGATCAGCAACGTACCTCAGAGATTCATGATGGTTTTGTATCTGCAGATACGACTCAGACAACAAAAGACGTTTGCATATTTTATTGCCATGCTATTTTATTTTAGTTTTTGATTTTTCAGAAGCAGGACACAGTGGAGATTTATTTTATTTTATTATTATTATTATTATTAGATGACTTACAATACACCCTATAAGCTGTAAAGAGAAAATCTATATTGTTCAGATTGCATGCTTTATACACAGCTTCTTGCTAATAATAATAATAATGTCAAATATATTTGATATTATGCTCAAGGTTCAGAATGTAAAAATATCCATTTGTGTGCTAAGTTCACAGACCTTATATTTTATGTAAAATTCTAGAATTTGATGTAAACCAAATATTACTCAACCACCAAGGACTGTTTAGAGTGTGACATCAGTAAGACCAGCATAAATGCTGTCTATATCCACCCTCCCTTAGGTTTGAGAGTGAGAACTCAACCTGGCGTGCAGGCCCACGGCATGCCCCATGCCCTAGGTGTGTTTCTGCTGAATCTGAGGTCTTGGGTCCTGCTTGACCTGGTCTGCAGGGAAAGCATCCTCTGTAAAGGCAGGTTGTACACCTCTATCGGTACACTGAAGGTAAGCTAATCGTTCCAAAACAATGGCATCAACATTTTGCGTTTTTTTTTTTTTTTTCCAAGCCAAAATAAAGTGACGTCACAAAGCCCTTTAGGCTTCTCCTGCATGTTTACAAATATAATTTGGAGAAATAGACATGCATTGAACCCTTTTGCTCTGTACCAAAACCTAGTGAGGCATCACAGATATGTCATTTATTTTATTATATTTTTTAATATTATGTTAAATTACTGTTCAGATGTTTGGAGTCTTTCTTAAAATGTAATTTATTCCTGTGATGGCAAAGCTGAATTTTTTTAGCAGCCATTACTCCAGTCTTCACTGTCATGTGATCCTTAGATATCATTCTAATATGCTGATTCAGCTGATTCAAAGAAACATTTATTATTATTTTTTTTAGAATGAAAAATAATTGTGCTGCTTAATATTTTTTTATGGAAACCATGATACCTTTTTTTTAGGATTCTTTGATGAATAGAGATTTAAAAAGAATAGCATTTGTTTGTAATATAAATCTTTTGTAGCATCATAAATGCCTTTACTGTCACTTTTCATCCATTTAATGCAAACTTTTTAAATGAATGTATTCATTTCTTCTGAGAAAAAGAAAAAAAACTTTGACCCCATACTTTTGAACAGTAGTATACATTGCACAATACTTAAAAGTATTATTAAAAACTGTAAAATTAAAAACTACACTGCCAGTCAAAAGTTTTTGAACAGTAAGATTTTTTGTTTTTTTAAGGTGTCTCTTCTGCTCACCAAGCCTGCGTTTATTTGATCCAAAGTACAGCAAAAACAGTAAAACTGTTAAATATTTTTACTATCTAAAATCAGTGTTTTAAATAGTAAAAAATATTTAAACCATAGAATTTCAAATGTATTTTTTTCTGTGATTTCAGTGCTGAATTTTTAGCATCATTATTCCAGTCACATGATCTTTCAGAAATCATTCTAATATGCTGATTTGCTGCTCAAAAAAACATTTATTATTATTATTATTATGTTGAAAACAGCTGAGTAGAATTTTTTCAGGTTTTTTATAGAAAGAATAGAAATAGAAATAGAATAGAAAGTTCAGAAGAACAACATTTGTGTAATAGAAATCTTTTGTAACATTATAAATGTCTTTCTACATTATGACAATCTTTCTATTCATCAAAGAATCCTGAAAAAAATGTACTCAGCTGTTTTAAATATTGATAATAATAAAAAATGTTTCCTGAACAGCAAATCAGCATATTAGAATGCTTTCTGAAGGATCATGATAGCAATGATGCTGAAAATTGAGCTTTGAAATCAAAGGAATAAATTACATTTTAAAATATATTAAAATAGAAAGCAGTTATTTTACATAGTAAAAACATGTCACAATTTTACAGCTTTTGCTGTATTTTGGAACAAATAAATGCAGGTTTGGTGAGCAGAAGAGACTTCTTAAAAAACATTAAAAATCTTACTGTTCAAAAACGTTTGACTGATAGTGTATTTTACTCAGTATTGCAGTCGAGAGCCTATGTAGAGCATTCCAAAACGTTCACTTTTGAGGGTGCTGCCTTAGTATGTAATAGGCAGTGAGGCAGCTTCACTAGATTTTGAAACAGAGCTTCTTTTGTGGTGTTTCTCACAGAGACAAAACAGTATGTGTGAAAACACTGTCTGTCACTCTCTCAAAAACAGAAGGAACCGGTTACGGTTGACATTGAGGGTAAGAGTGAATCCAAATGTTTGCAATGGACCAAGCACCTTCAGTGTACTGCCTCTGATAGACATACCTCACCATTTTCAGAGTTGTCACACTTCCGTGTCATAGTTTTTGTACAATCTATTCAGTGCTTTTCAATACGCATGAGAATATCTTATATGTATGGCTTCCAATGCACTACTGTACAAACCCTCCGGTGTGTTTTTCACTATGCGTAGACAATTTAGATGTCTTTTTTGTGACTCTTCTTGTGTTTGTGACCATGTTGTCTTTTGATACAGGGGTTTTCCTGCTCTGATCTATGAATCTGCTTGTTACAAGCGGTAATTGCTTCTTTATTCATATCTCAATTCCTTATGTTCCAAAGTATGCTGGAAGAATCTGCCTGTTAATTTTTGCAAAGCCTGTCCTGCATGATAATGGAATAATTTGAATTTACTGTAAATTCACATTATTTGTTATCATTAAACAATATAAAAATAAAGCTGTTTTGTGGTGGAAAAGAAAAACAAACATGAATTTAGAGTTCCCACAAGTTGTCTGTCTTTCAAGCATTTCATGCGAGTTTAATCATAATAACACTGTAAGAATATAATTCAGCGTCTTAGGAACCTTATGGTGGGTTTTGTTTCATCAACACTAACTGCTGTTTGTGCTGTTTCTCCCACTGTTTCTTTGTGTTCGAGTATATTCTCTGGCCAATGGAGACATGTCTGTCCATCATCCTCCTGCCTGCCTCTGCTTTCAAAAGGACAAGACCTCTTCAAGGCCCTTTATCCAGGTCACTCCTAAAGGCATGTTTAGATCCAACACAAAGCAAAGCTCTGATTAGAAATAAACAGCCAGTTCAGAGGGCTGATGCTTTTGGGATTTATGTTCCCATCTCATCTGTAGTAACAAAGAATGTTTTTATTGTACATTTCTAATCCAGCTCTTTTGAGCTGTAGATATGAGATTATACCAATGAACTTGACAGCAGACAATGGGTTTTCGAACTGCCAAAGACCCCAAATATAATGATAGGTATGCTTTTCTAAAATACACTACCAGTCAAAAGTTTTTGAATCTTCTGCTCACCAAGCCTGCATTTATTTGATCCAAAGTACAGCAAAAAATTTTTAAATATTTGTACCATTTTAAAAAAACTGTTTTCTATTTGAATATATTTTAAAATGTAATTTATTCCTGTGATCAAAGCTACTTTTTCAGCATCATTACTGCAGTCTACAGTGTCACATGATCCTTCAGAAATCATTCTAATTTGCTGGTTAAGAAACATTTTATTGTTATTGTTACCAATATTTAAAACAGAGTACATTTTTTTTCAGGATTCTTTGAATAAAAAAAATCCAAAGATCAGCATTTATCTGAAATACAAAGCTTTTGTAATATTATACACTAAACCATTCAAAAGCTTTTTGTTTTTGAAAGAAATGATAGAAATTAATACTTTTATTTAGCAAGGATGCTTTAAATTAATCAAAAATGATTATAAAGACATTTATAATGTTACAAAAGATTTCTATTTCAGTACTTCTGAACTTTCTGTTCATCAAAGAGAGCTTTTGAACATAATAAATGTTTTTTGAGCAGCAAATCAGAATATTAGAATGATTTATGTAGAATCATGATGCTAAAAATTCAGTTTTGAGATCACATTTTACAATATATTCAAATAGAAAACTGTTATTTTAGTACAATTCAGTACAATTTTTATTGGTTTTGCTATACTTAAGATGAAATAAATGCAGGCTTGGTGAGCAGAAGAGGCTTGTAAACATTAAAAATCTTACTGTTCAAAAACTTTTGACTGGTAGTGTGTAAGGGCGGCCTTTTACTGTGCTTGTGAAAATTTAATCAAATATAATATTCACAACTATTATTTCTGTCTACCAGTGTTATTATTGGTCTGATCACAGAATAACCTATTCATATTCAGCTTTGTGAGGACCTTGCATTGACTTTATCCATTGGTGTGAACCGCAGGGGTTTGTTCTGGGACCGTTTTGTTTTTTTATTCAAGATCTAAATGGACTGATTTAGACCTTGTGTGTCAACTGATGATTGTGTATTTCCCCAGGATATTTCAAGAATGTGTGCTTTCTGTAATGTACCAAGATACTGGTATATTTATTCTCTGTATTGTAGGTGCTGTCTGTTAAAGAAGACTCTTAAAGAAAATCTCATCTGGAAAAAGGTTTCTGTTTTAGAGCGAGCTCTTACGAGAATTAAGCTGTTGATTTTTAAGATGAAAATACACTGTGTGGTTGAATACTAGTTCCTCATTTAGCCTATGATTCTGTTTTTTTGTTTTTTAAATAATTTAGTCAAAATCCAAATGTATTTATACAGTATAACTCAACTTTTGCCTAAACCAAATAAATACCTCCTAAATTTGGAATTTTTAAGCAATTGATACTTATAATTCATACACCATACATATATACAATTAAAAAAATTGAATGACTCAACATACAAAATTGTTACAATCTGGTATATGCCAGATTTATCAGCCAAAAGGTAATGCTTTTTCTTTTTAAGAAATCAAGTTTGCACCTCACCCACAAAAGTAACCTTTCCTTTAACCGCAACTAACCTTTTCCAATTCTCTTTTCAGGGTAAGTGTTAAAATTTTCCCTACTGTCATGGCCGCATGTGACTCCAAGTGTGAGAGAGATCCTGATGGCCAGCTGCTGTCCTACTCTATTACTGAAGTGCCTTTCAAGAGCTCATCTTCTGATCCAATCATGGGGGAAATTACAGACGTCTGTGCATTTTGTTTAATAAATGGTGAATTTTAAAATTGACTCATCGTCTGGTTTCAGTTCTATATAAAAGTGTTTTGATATATTGATAACACGGTATCACAGTTAGTTTTGCTGCATGTGGTTGGCGCATGGTTCCTATCACTTGTCTACATCAGTAAAAAACACACGGAAGCCCACAAATAAAACAAAGAGCTACTGAAGGAATGTTTTGGGTTACCGTGTAAGATGTTTTTTCTGTGGTAACTGACAGCATGCCACAAATGTTGTTGATGTAGCTCGACTTGTATTGAACTTGCAACATTAAATACAGTAACGTGCACACAGGTAATAACACACTGTCAATCCCTAATCTTAAAACCCTTAAAAATAATTATATCATGTTTTCCTGCAAAGAGGTTTAGGAGGAACATTAGTCTTTTCAGAAGAAGTCTTCTGAGGCTTTAGCATGGCTTTCTTTGTGGGTTTGCATCTCCTGGAGCAATTTGGACTACTGTTCAAATGAACAAGGGCTTTAGTCGTCTTTAATCTGACCACACCAGAGTGTGGTTTCTTAGGTAAAGCTGGCGGCTGCTGAAATCCAGTCAACACCCTCCCAGCATTTTGCGAGGGGCGATTGCGATGCGTAGACTTCGAATGAGAGCTTGAAGAAAGGGTTAGTTTTGTAACATCTTCTAAAACTGAATTATTGCTTTTAGTCCTTAAGAGTTCTACCTGAGAGCAAGGGCTTTCTACACGTCTCAGACGATTGGCGCTTCGAACCAAAGCAGTTGCTGGACGAGATCTGACTGCTTTTCCTTGTTCTTTCTGTATAGTCGCAGTCTGAAGTTTCTCCAGCTTTATCATGCGTGCAGCCATAGCTGTGAGAGAAGGGTCGTGCTGGCTCTCCGAATCATCCGCTGTGGACTGCAACTGACTAAAGTCGAGATCTTTGAGTGGAAATGGAAGAACCTCGGGATACACTTGCTCTCCAGTCTCTGTAGGTTCGAGATCTCTATCAAATGAGTCTGGCCTCAGGTCCAATTCTACAGGAGTTTCCCATTTTAGTATTGGATTATTGTCTTTCTCTTGATCAGAGAGGTCACTGTTTTCAGATTCGCCTGAAGGTTCAGTTGCATTTCTTCCAAGAGGTTCATTATTGGATCTGCTACAAAGAGAATTACTGATTTTCTTGATCTCATCCCTTGGAGAAACAATTTGGCTGACCTGTATAGGGTGGATTTCCAGTTCTGGTCTGGTTTCTACCTCAGGTTTGTGTTCTTGTGTGTCCCAGAGGATTGGAGGCTGAAGACCAAGCCTCTGCCATCTGTGTGACAGCATCCTTAACTGGGTTTTATGATGTTGCTTTGAGCTAAAGAAAATAATTAATGTAAAAATGTCAATTACAAGAGGAATATTTCCCTAAATGCCATTTAACCTCTTCAATGGATATCCAAACATTGGAGTATCAGTTCCAGGTTGGCAAAGTGTGAGATGTCTAGTGTTGCAGCATGATACAAAGCTACATTCAGTTCAACAAAAGGTTAAGATTCCTGGCAAACACAAGCAAGTCTCTGTGCCAAGTCCTGATCTACATTTCTAATATATTCGTTTTGCATTAAACGCAAAGTGTAAAACATAGAGGTAGGTAATAGAACACCTATTGCAAGTAATATCGCCACTGCTAGCGTAATTAGGATTGATATTTTAAAATGCTTTACACTTGGATAACCCTGTCACACTGATGGCTGTCATCTGGCTGGCAATGCCTGATGGGTCAGTAAGAAGTCAGTATCTACTTACACTTGGGATGATTTTGTTTGGCTGCAACAGGTGGTTGGTTCCTGTGCCGCACAGCCATTAGAAATGCCGCCTACCAAAGATACCTGCAAAATAAAATGCTTTATGATTTTCACGGAGATATACAATGACTTTTGCACACATTAGTTACAAATGTACAATTGTTACTAAATGTCATGAAACAACAAACATTGAAACACGATGCATTAAAAGCCGGGGGTGAAAACTTTCGAACAGAATAAAGATGTGTCGATTTTTCTTATTTTGCTTAAATATCAACTTTTTTCATTGAGCACTGCCCTTCGGAAGCGACAGAAGATACTTGCATGTTTCCCAGAAGACAAAATAAGTTCAATTTACCCTGATCTTCAAATTCAAAAATTTTTCACCCCCAGCTCTTAATGCATCATGCTTCGTTCTTAAGCATCAGTGAGCGTTTGAACCTTTTGTAATAGTTGCATATGAGTCCCTCAGTGTGAAAAGTTAGATCTCAAAATCATAGTCATTGTTGGAAAGGGTTCAAATACACAAAAATGCTGAAAAACCAAAGAATTTGTTGGACCTTAAGGATTTTTCTGAAGAAGAGCGGGCAGTTTAACTGTTTAGGACAAACAAGGGACTCATAAACAACTATCACTACAAAAAAAAAAACACAGTTGTGGATCATTCAGGTAACAACACAGTATTAAGAATCAAGTTTGTAAAATTTTGAACAGGGTCATTTTTATAAATTCAACTATTTTCTCTTGTGGACTATATGTAAACGTCTTTCATGTAAAATAACTACCATTTTGCAGATTCTGCAAGGTGTATGTAAACTTTTGACTTCAACTGTATATATATAATACTTAGTTACAGTGGCAGCTCAAGTAACTTCATATGCAGAAGAAACATTGATACCTGTTGTGTGTTCACTACCGCAGACATGTGCAGACTTTCCAGTCGCTGTACTAACTGAGTAATGTAGACGTCCTGTGAACACAGAATATTCAAACAACAGTGTCAATAGACAAAGGATATGTCATCTAAAGTTACCTATGTGGACACACTGTCTTATATGTAATATGTCTATTAAAAACATTTCACTTGCAGAGATCAAATTATGTTTATGCTTTTGGCAAAATAGTAAGGTTTAAATTTGAAAACAAAAGACATTTGCAAAACCACAGTTGATGGCATGCCATTGTATTATGATAATACTTCTGTTTCTTTTGGGTCATATAAAGGGTCATTTTCATAAGAATAAACCTCTTACCTTATCACACTCTGCTGATGAAAAGGCACCTGGGATGGAAAAAAAGGCCGTAAGGTAAAGAATTGTTTCTAGTCTGGAAAGAACCTATTAAAAGTGTTTCTAGACATGCTCACCTTTATGTGGGGAAGCGAGATCTGTCCGCAGCCTGCTCTGGACCCGCCAGTTAGACTAAAATGATACATATGCCAAATTCACATAACAAGTAAAGCACTTATAGTCAGTGTTTAATTACTGAAACGCTCATATTTCTTTTCATAATACTCTATGAAGACCCCATTCAAAATTTGGATTGACCTTAAAGTTTCCCAGTGACACTTTCACATCGCCTCACAGGTAAGCGATGATGTCAGGCTAATTTGCATACGGAAATGTGATTGGTTGTTTTCTTCTATTTACATATTACATTGTGATTGTTTTCTTACATGTATTTAATAGTTTATATTACTGCAACTTACAGTAGGCGAGGTAGACAGGTAAACAGGTGCGCTGCAAGCCATTCTTCATCCTTTTTATCCTTTGTGCTTTCCATAGACACAATCATAGATTCTTATTTCGACCGAGTAAGAACATGTGGAATGTTCTTCCAAGAGTTTTTCTTTCTTCGTCGTCCAAGTTCCCGACAGTCGCTGAATTTTGATAAGTGTACTTCATTATATATCGTCAAATGTAATCATATCTGCCAAACAAACAAAAAAAAGGTAAGCCCGCACGACTTCCTCCTCCAAGACAAATAATGGAATGCTGAAACCATGGCAACCCTTCACGCCGCCCGCTCTGCCATCGTAGGCCAACATCCATTCATTTCTGATAAGTCATCATAGAGATGCTACCGGTACATCCAGCAGCAACTGTGAGAAAATGCTATGAAAAAAAATTAATTTGTTTATTTTATTATTTTGTGTGTGTGTGTGTGTGTGTGCCTTTTAGTCCACGTATATAATGTTAGCTTTATTATCTATGAAGTAGGATACTCCTAAACGCTAAAAACGCTGCAAGACAATTGAATAAAATAAACTTTTAAACATGTTTCATGCTTGAAAAAATGTTCGTGTTCATCACTAGGGGGAGTCTTAAAGGGGCTTTAAAAACAAACATCTCCAAAATATTGAAATAAGCTTTTAGATTTGATACGTCACAACGTGCATGTAGTGTTTTTATACTTTTTATTATACGTTTTCATGTAAGTTTTTTAATTTAAAAAGTAATGAAAGTAATATATTTAACCTCAGATTTATCAGTGATTGACAAGTCAACATCAGTCACATATATCTGCACACGGTGGAAAGAACATGCTAGCTGTCTGCCACTTCCTGTCGTGAGTAGAGCAGGCAGACAGATTTAAGGTGTTTGTGCTTTGTGGTTATTTGACCCTGAGTGCACTGCACAAATATATCCAACAGCAAAGAAACTGAAAGAAACTGCAATGCCTTTAAAATTAAATCGTTAAAAATAAATCAATGAAAAAAAATACATTTTATTCAGCAGTGTTTTTACATCAGTACACAAGGTATTCTTGGATATTCGTACATATTAAGTACAAAAAGAACACATTGTGCATCAATCTGCATCTTAATAAACTGACATAAACTGGAAATTTATGTGATTTTCACTGCCACATCCTGTATGCCCGTTAAATTCAAGGTACTTTCTGATTGTGCCGTCGGTTGATTTCTGATGTTCTTGGGTATGGTGTGCGCAAGCACGTGTTTTGTTTTCTAGTGAGTGTATATGTCTCCCCGCAAGACCCACAGTGAGTAAACCAGACAGATAGTGTACGTCAGAGTCCCAACGGTCCTAGCCACAGTACGCATTTGTGGCCGTCTGCCAAATTCGAATGACAGGCATCACATTTAAAATCTGTTAGTTATTCTCACCTCTATATAAATAGAAATATACTTGGGGACAGGGTGTGAAAGTGGGAAAGGATGTCATGTTATTGAAAGGCATATGTTATTTAGTAACATATTTAGCAATAAATAAGGGGTAGATAAGAACATAGATGTACTTTTGTGGGTACCACCCCAGTGACAAGATGTTCTGTCCTTAAATTTACAATGAAATCAATGCATGATGGAGAAAATGTGTTTATGCATAGGTGTTTGCGTGAAAGACAGGTAATAAGGCTACAATTAGTTTTATTGACATTTTGTATTTAATATACTGTTTGAACTTTTACAAAAAATGAGCAGCAAATACTTATATACATTATTTTTTGATGTTAAGTAAAAACAAAACAGAGACAAATGACCTGAATGTACACAACTGGAAAAAAATCATGAATAAAACATTCACATTTTCTTTCCTTTTCTTTTCTTTTTTTTTTTTTTTTTTTGCAGCAATTAAAAGACAAAAAATATATATATAACATATATAAACACTTTTAGAAGAAATTCAGTGCTTGTACATGACAAATCATGTTGTTATACAACATTTAGATAAACTGAATATATTAATGCTGAACAACAGATGGAAAAATATTTTTAACAGTATCCATGCACACTCCCTGCAACAACACTGTTGACACAGTTCACAATTATTTCATCAGGATCCGACATTCATATGAAAGGCCCAGTCAAACAGAGAACTTATGTTATGCAATATTCAAGGCTGTAGCTATCTCATTGTGGTCAGCAGGTTACTTCACCCTTCTGCCAGACAGCATGTTTTCAAGCATGCAAAGTGCTCCTGTGGAACCTTGAACTTCTGCTTTGAAACTCAGATGCTAAGCACCTGCAGCAGAACAGATGCTTTTGTTAAGCAAGCCTCACTGACAGTGTTCTGCAACCGATCACAATGAGAGCGCGTTGGTGGTGTCTGTGTCTGACATAATAGAGGGGCGTGGCGACTTGTGGCTCGACAACTTGTGGCTCTTGAAGTTTGGAATACAGCCAAAGTTTTGGAAAAGTCGAATGACATCTTTTCGGAAACGCACTCCGACAAAGGCATAGAGGAACGGATTTAGGCAGCTATGCATGTAAGCGAGACTCTTCAAAACTTGGCCGATGATGTCAAAGCGCTGGGCTTCTTCGCAGTCTGTGATGGTGGTATTGGCTGCCTGAGTGGCTTCGAAGACCAACATGCCGTTGTATGGAAGCTGAGAGATAATAAACACCGTCACAACTGCCAGGATGACCCGCAGGGCCTTGTGCTTCTCGAAGCTCCTCGTCTTGAGCAAAGTGCGGATGATGTTGGCATAGCAGAAGATCATCACTATGAGAGGGATGCAGAAGCCCATGCAGATCTGCAGAGCCAGGACCAGTATTTTCATACGATTTTGTTCATTGTTCCAGTAGACCATCATGCAATAGTGATTGTCCAGATCGTCCTTTTTCGAACGAGCGAAGAGAAACTCCGGGATGGACATCATGACCGCCAGGAGCCAGACTAGCACGCAGACGAGTTTGCTGTACAAGAGACGATCCTTCTTGGAGTTCTGCGCTTTGGTAGTCTGGACTATCACTATGTAGCGGTCGACGCTGATGCAGGTAAGTAGAAACATGCTGCTGAAGAAGTTTATTTTATAAACGGCGGAGACCATTTTGCAGAGTGGCGAGCCAAATGTCCAACCGTAAATGGAATCGGCTGCCCAAAAGGGCAGAGTGCAGAGGAAGAACAAGTCGGCAAGAGCTAGGTTCAGTAGATAAACGTCCGTCATCGCCTTCAGCCGGTTTTTGAAGTGGGTGTATATCCAGACCACCAGAAAGTTGCCAATGGCTCCCAGAATCACAATTATCCAATAGAGAGCAGGCTCATAGTACTTTCGAAACTCTCGCACTGCTGATTTGTCACATAGTGACCCGTCGTCATAATCACCCATAGTTGTGGAAAGATCTCCATAATCCTGCAAAACATGTGATGCTTAGTTTTTGTTTTATTAACCCTGATTTTGTGGATTTAAACAGCAATCTTGTTGATGTTAACATTGAGACAGCATACATGTAATGTAAATATTCAGATATCACTTACATAGTCTGTTGTCCCAGGCATCAGGGTCGTAGACTCAGTTATGTTCATTGTTGAGATTCTCTGTTCTTAAATAAGCAAAAAACAAATATTAAAGATACTCATATTAACACAGATTGACTTATATCATTTCAAAGCACACTAAATATTACATTCAAAAATATCCACTATCAAAAACAGTGCACATCATTAATTAGCCTTTTGATAAATGAAACAAAGCCAGTACTTACTCTACTTTCGTTGAGAAAAATTAGTAGTATTACAGATGAGCTGCTGTCTTCTCGATCGCTAACTTCACTTTCACGCTGTTTTCGGCGCCGTCTGGAAAAAGTCTGTTTTGCAGAAGCTTTTAAGGTCTGAGGTTTAACCACAGTGACGCACAAGAGCATGAACTCTTTTAACACTTTTTTTTTTCCCCTCCTTCACAAATCCACCTTCAAACACAACAGCAAATCATGTTTGTTTCTGAACCCTTTTTTTTACATAGCACAATGTAAACTATATTGTTTTCATTTTATTTTTGAACATGCCTCAAAAATGTAGGCTAATTAAGGAGTTGTAGATGTGATGCACTTGTTCACAGACGTGTGAAAAAGCTCCTCAGTATCATTACACCATCATGCACTTTTATCTGGGGTGATACATAATTGCATGCAAAGACTAAAAGGTGGAAAAAAAGAAGCTGAAGTTAAATAGCACCTTCATGAGCACATTAACCAACTTGAGATTGTGTATGCAGAGTGTTATATTGTTTCATGCATACTAGGAAGAATGTTGGTACCCCTGTTCACTCATTTCAGGTGTTATACATCTAAATTCATTTAAAGGGGTCATCACATGAGAAATCCAATTTTCCTTGATCTTTTGGATTATAAGAGGTCACTGTACCATTAAAACATCCTCCTCGTTATAAACAAAGCTTCAAGCTTCAAAAATGGCTCGTTTGGAGCCAAGGTGCCAGATTACCTCATTTGCATAAACACCACCTCCAGAGCAACACATCGACAAATAGACATCTTCTCACCATCACTGCTATATTGTCTACACTGGATATCGTATACAGATGCACATTCACTTTCTGACACAGTCCACGTGCTTGAATCTGTCGTCAGCTGGACAAATGGAGTGAAAAAACGTTAGTTTGACGCGTTTTTTAATGGCATCCCGGGTCATGTTGGAGGATTGTTTGGAGTATTTTGTTTTGTAAACGAGGCAGTGTCATGGAGAGTTCACAAAGAAACATTTGTTGAAAGATGAAGCGGTACTAGATCTGAGTGCAGCTCCATCACAAATTGTAAGTAAATTATCTCAGAACGCTTTGTCTGGAAATTACCATTTTATTTTGATAATGTTGTCGAAACATTCACGTGCAATAGCGAGGGGGCGCTGATAGTGCGTCCTATGAAATGACATTAGCCAATCATAGCAAGCTTGACAAGGGCCCGCCCCTTAAAACAGGTCGTTTCAGACGGAGGGTCAGAATGAGGGTTCAAAAAAAAGATACCCTATGTGCTTTTTTTTTTGTGCAAAAAACTATTAACATTATAAGTAAACCTCAAGGAACATACTAAAATAATACAAAAAATGACCCTTTTAAAATACATCTAAATTAATTTAAATTTTTTTAGATTTTTAGTTGACCTATACTGAACTCTTGTTTTCATCTCTCTTGATTAATATACAGCAAAAAAAAACAAAAAAAAAAGGTTTGTTTGTCAATGTGGTCAGTCACATTGGCAGTGACATGACAGGATCCTGATTCTTATAGCACAAGTAAAACACTGACCATACGTTAACTGATGAAATTGAGCAACTGAACATTTTGCCAATGTTTTTTGTGCAATACACACACAAACTTTTGACCCTGGCCACGCAAAACGCTTAAACTTTTATTAATTTTAATTTACGTCTGCACACATCACAAACAACATGAGTAGATGGTATCTTTCAAGCTGAATTGTTTTTAGAAGTCGTTATTGCGTGTATGGTTCCTTGCTCAAGTGTGAATCTTCATGCCCCAGACATCCTGTTTATCATTTATATTGTCTCACCAGACACATACTTCACTTATTTTTATGTTCACTATTAAGCCATATCCTGTGTTGAAGGACACATTTCCTCTTTACCACGTCAGACACATTAAAGCACGTGGCCCCTTGGAATAATTAAACATGAAATATGTTAAAAATGTGATATGAAAGTGGAAGCACAGGATAGGATCTGCTGTTGGACAGCTTTGCCAATGACAAGCTCAAAACATTTCAAGACGTTTTAGGTTATCTTGAATTTGTTGTCATCATTTCTGAATGCAATACTGCTTGCTCAATCTTGTCGTTCATTTCCAGTCATGATTTACAGTGATAAGACCAAAAAAACGTGTTCTGTTTTGATATAAACGGTCCTTCTGTGTGAGAATTTATTGGGTTTATTGATTCCCATGAATAGGTATCGGTTTGGAAAATGTAAACAAGGTGTATGTCACGAGGTGAAGGGCGTTTACGTTTTCTACGTGTCTATAATTAAACCTAGTGGCCTTTATAGGTGCCCTTTCATTTGGTGCCACTACCAAATGTTCCTCTTTCTTTACAATTTTCAGTGACCAGGTCAAACGAAATACATGCACGCACACACACACACATCTCTTTATCTGGCTTTTTAGGCCTTCCTCAAACTGTGGTTTGAGCCCTGATTGGTTAAACCGTTGGAAAAACCGTTGGAGGTAGCATGTGATTCATGTCAGACTGCATCCTTTAAGTGTTAAACACTGCTAAAAAGAGCTAACCTTACAGATAGGTTACTTCATTACTGTTATAAAGTGATCAGTGATGCATGTATTCTTTAAGTGTAAATAGAAGCTGATGCAATCCACACCTCGCTTTAAATCAGTGCAAACTGACATGAAAATTGGCTTGATTTAGGTGGTGTCCCTTCTGGTATGTCAGTTGGCATGACAAACCTGAATTACCTAGCAACAGTTGTGGCACGACAAGATGGGGACAAACATTTGTCATTTAGTACCTAGTACTAGTGAGAACATTCTGCGGTAAACATTTGCACGACATGCTAAGACCACAAGGCTATATAGAGGAACAAAGCACTCATAATCACACACCCCCTCATAACTGTTACTTTGAGTTTAAAGGGTTTATTAATTCACTTACACTTTACAGAACCCCAAAAAAGGATTTTAATACTATTATTTGAAACATGCAGAAAAATTTCAGGTTGTTTACCTGTAGCTGCCATGTTTGTTTAGTATTAGTCACTCACTTTTTTTGTCTGCTCTAACATAAGGTTAACATAAGGTTAAACTGAGGTGTACATCTGTTTGGGTTTGTTTGTTCGAGCACCTACACTTCCATTATACCCTTCTTAGTCACGTGATGTTTTCAATAATGTCATGAGCCCTGTGGCATCACAGTGGTAAAGTGAAAAATTAAGATGGGGAAAAAAAAGTGAGAAAAACAAATGACATGATGGCAGCATGATTTCACAAAGCGTGACTTCCTCAATTTGTATCGATAGAGCAAACATTAAATCTTCTAACAACAACAACTGTCTGAGAGCAAAAAGACTTCTGAGGAATAGCATCGTGTCTAAAGAAGAAGTGATACAAAACTAAGTTCACGCTAAGATTTATATAAAAAAAAATATATTACTATAAAAAGGATGTTGTGGAGTAACTATTTCACTACATTTTTCAATATCATTATCATTGTAAAGAGCTACTTTATCCAATGAGCCGTAGCTCGACCAAACACTACAACATTGTTTGAAGGGATAATTAACCCAAAAATTAAAATTCTGTCATGGTGCTTTGACACTTGGTTCGACTGCCTGGTCCAAACCCGAATTCTCTGCCGCCCCCTCCCTTTTCCCTCGCTGGTTTGTGTTCATACTGCTCAAGTGTGAATCTTCAAAGATACTATCTGCTCTCTGAAATGAGAAATTCTCTCTTGCTGCAGCACGTCAGTGACGCTTTTCAGGAAACCCTGGTGAAAAAAACAGCATATGCTGGTTAGGTATGTTTTGATGCTGGGATGCTGGTTAGGTAGGTTTTGATGCTGGTTTAAGCTGGTCCTTCGCTGGTTTATGCTGGTCCTTCGCTGGTTCATGCTGGTCCTTGACCAGCAAAAACCAGCAAAGGACCATCTTAAACCAGCTAAGGACCAGAATAAACCATCAAAGGACCAGCTTAAACCAGCATCAAAACCTCTCTGAAATGAGAAATCCTCTCTTGCTGCAGCGCGTCAGTGACGCTTTTCAGGAAACCCTGGTGAAAAAACAGCATATGCTGGTTAGGTATGTTTTGACGCTGGGATGCTGGTTAGGTAGGTTTTGATGCTGGTTTAAGCTGGTCCTTCGCTGGTTCATGCTGGTCCTTGACCAGCAAAAACCAGCAAAGGACCATCTTAAACCAGCGAAGGACCAGCATAAACCAGCAAAGGACCAGCTTAAACCAGCATCAAAACATACCTACCAGCATATGCTGTTTTTTTCACCAGGGAAGCCAGCGAGTAAACACATATGTACACAGTTTGACCTATTCATGTCATTAATAGGGGTTTCACTTCCGTTATTCGGTACGATTGCGTTCAAATCAGATACGAACCCTACCGGGGTTCGAATGAACCGTACCACAGAACACCCATTTTAGGCGGACTCGGGTACAGTTCGCGGGTGCACAGCCGAGTTCAGAAAACAGCGTTCACGTTATCTAAACGAACCGAACTCTGACGTAAAACGAACGAACTAGTGTGAAAATTGTCCCAAACCGGAGTTTCTTTTCTTCCGCTAAACACACACACAAAAGATTGTTGACATTAGCCATTGGCTTCCATAGTATTTTTCCCAAATAGGCTACAAAGTCAATGGCCAGCATTCTTCAGCATTTCTTCAAAAGAAGAAAGAAACTACAGGTTTGAAAGAACTTAGGGTGAGTAAACAACATAAATTTTACTTTGGGGTGAACTATCCTTATAGAGGGTTTGCACTTATGTCACGGTTTAGTCAGTTAACCAGATGCGCAGCCTGGCGATACTCGGATGTAAACAATAAAATGGATTGCACGGTAATGTACTACTGAATAGGCTGTTATGCTAATTTATGCTGTCTCAACCACAGGAAACAAAAATGTGTGGGAGCTGCAAAATCATATAGAGAAGGACTTAGTAAGCAGGAAAGGGCTCAATATTTTGACAGAGTAAAGTTAGGTGGTAAAGATATGTACGAGCAGTAATAATTAAGATATTTCACCTACCTGACTGGAAATTATAAGAACAAACACTAATGTTGTCAACATTCTTGCCCTGGTAATCCTGGTTTAGTTGGCCAACCACAAACACCTTTTGTTCCTCAGAAAGTTTTTTGCACTCTTTTTCCTGATTTGTTATACATTTTTGGTAGTAAAAATGTTTTTCCCAGTCCAGCCGATTAGAACAACCCAAAACATGACAATAATTGACCATTTTCAGCAGCAGTAATCAGCAAAATATGTTTCGTAGGTTCAGTGGCATTGTCAGTGGCAAAAAAAAAAGAACATTTTTTTATTGCACTGCCCCACGTCCCACGTTTCTTTTCAGTGTGAATGAAGATCGGAGGAAAATTTTAGTAAATCATTCGCAATCCATTCATCCTAAACAGTCCAGTCTCTCATATGTAGTGTTGAAAAGTCTGACACGTCCAGTTTCATTCATTCAGACCACTCTGATTCACAAAAAATAATTCTCCAAAGAGAACTCTGGCTCTAATTTTGAGTTTTTCTGTGCTCGTACCAAAATGATATGATTTTTTTTAACGTGAATAAGGCCTATTTTTCTGATACTGAATGCCTTAGCATTTTATATTGAGAAAAATGAAACCAGATTTGATCCAAAATGCAGCTTTATTGGTACTCCTCACTTTCGGGCTGGGGGTCTACATTCATCAAGACTGCACTGACTGGATGCCTCCCAGAATTTAAGAGGATTCAGTGTCATCTGCATCAGAGATGACTGATGTCTCTATGTAGGAAAGATGAGGGAAGTCACATGTTGGCATTATTCATGACTGATAAACACAGCAAAGTCACATGGCGAATGCAAGGGCAGCTCAAAAACTGTACAAATACAAGTTCACTTCAAATCAAATGGTGGAAATGATCGCATATGTACCTGTAATGATTTCTTTGACCTTTATTTTCCCAGCTGTTGGTAGAGAAAAAGGGATGTCAGAAACAGTTATAAACACAGAGGGAAAAAAGACAAGACATAAGCACTAATAAGCTGAAGTATTTGTCAGATGCATAACATTTTATAAACCTGAAGCAGGTTCTGTCCTACACTGCCCTTGCATGTTAGAGTGAAACTTGCCTGTCAGGAAGTTTCTAGTTTGTATGTCCTTTGGGGCAGGGTTATTGGGGGAGTCCTGGGGGGTGCTGGTGTGGGGCAGGGCCCTCCCTACAGGATGGAAAAGTGCAGATGAGAAAGGGCCCCCCCCTCCCCATGCCCCCGGACTATACTATTCAATAGAAAAGCCTATAATCAAAACTACAGTACATCCTATGGTAAAATTTACATTGTGTCAGAATGTGATGGTTTAACGCACTGTTTTCCTCATAAAAACCACAGATCTTCACTTTAGCTGAACTAGCAAAATCCCAGATGTCAACAACTGCGTCACTTCATCATGTGTATAAAAAGGGAAAACAGAGCAATCATGGTATCTGTCACGTCAAAGCCAAATTTCGTAGTAGTAGGGTGTATTCCTTCTTCCAGAAAAGTGAAGAGTATCTTAACCAGTCTTTTCAATATAATAAAAAGTGAATGAGGACTGGGCTTTAACATTAATCACGTCCAGCTGACTCATGATGATTCATAAACAAATCGGTCTGATCCGGTCACAGTGATTATCAGTGAAACTCGAAATCTTCCTTGTCTATTTTACAGAAGAAACAAACGTCACGGCGGGTTTGGAATGACATGAGAGTATGCAAATGGTGACCGAAATGTGAAACTTTCATCTATCTCTCTATTATCTCAGATAGTAGGGAATTCGTCATCACAAATTCAAACTCATAGCTATACTAACAACCACATTCTGTTGGTTTGGGCAGTCATGCAATGTATGCTCATAAATACAACAGTTTTGTGATTAACAGTAACCCAGCAAACACTCAATAAGATACAACCGTCTGACCACAAAAGCTTTCCAAAGTAGTCAGGAAACTCCCTGATGACTGTCCCTGATGATTTTTGATACCTCACTGCTCACTGTTTTGGTTCCTTGCATTCTGTTAAACTGGTACCAGTTTTTGGTTTCCATTCAGTCAAAGACAATGAAACTTACAAGAGCGGCTCTTACCTGAAAAAGTGTAGGACGACTCTGTAAACTCGGGCACCCTGAAAGTTATACAGTAATAATGAAAAAATAGAAAAAAAAAGTGGCAAACAATACAATTCTAAAGAGACTCCCTTTATATTTATCACCCTGAACTGTATAAAGTTAGCAATTTTAGAAAACTCTGTCTACACCGGAAGCCAGTAATGTGGCGCGGCGTGACAAAATACTATAGAACCCATTATAATCAGTAGCTGCGTTTCCATTACTCTTCAAATTGCACAAATTGCTATTGCGAATTAAAAATACGCCTAATGGAAATGCGTAAATTACGCAAAAACTCCCATATATTGCAAAAAATATGAGGTGGTTTTTCAGGCAATTCAAAAAAGGAATATTTCGCAAAACTGCAATGGAAATGTTTTTTTTTTTTCGCATTTACAGGGCAAATGGCGTATGTAAAAAGTCACGATCATTCTTCAATGTACTATAACCCCCAAGAAACACTTAATACATGGACGCTCTTAAGTATAAGGGGCTTTCTCTGCCATTAATGCTTAGACTATTTACACCGCACACGTCTGCGACGCATTACGGCTCCAAAACAGCCACCGAAACTGATCGAGGCAACTTTAATCAATGCTTATGTTTATACCAGCGGTGCCGCGTACGTTTCTAAAACGGCTCTCCGCGCTGCTTCTATAAAGATACACGTATGTGCCTCTTACCATTAAATATAGCCAAAATCCATCAAAAACCCACTGCCATGATTTATCGCAAGAGGAAAAAAAGTATGTTTTAGTCACACAAAATCAGTTAATGGAACCAGCGTCATTTCGCAATACTTTTTTATCGACATTTATAAAATAATGCCAAAGTTTTGCAAACATCTGTAATGGAAACACGCCTACTGATGCTGTCTACTCTGGATGCGACACAACAAATCCCCAAACAGTAAACTGATGCTTCGTTCTATTTATGACGTATCGACAAGTTTAAAATGATTTGCAACAGCCACTTTGTCACGTCATGTTCATTTGAACTTTGTGTTAGTAGGCTACGTCATGAATAGGAGGCAACAGTTTACTGTCGGGGATTTGTCACGCCGCAAAGCATCCAGTGTAGACAGTAGCTAAGTTTCCATCACCCTTCAAATTGCGCAACTGAAAATACGCCCAATGAAAACACTTCAATTTCGCAAAAACTCCCCAAAAAGTTTTAAGGTGGGTTTTCAGGCAATTCAAAAAAGGAATATTTTGCAAAAACTGCAATAAAAACAGTGGAGGTTTTCGCATTTACAGCTCACTTGCCGTACGTAAATGTCACATGATCATTCTTTACTGTATTATAACCTCCAAAAAACACCTCATACATTCTGCTCATGCATATTTCAAATCAGCAACAAGATCTGAAATTATCAGCCCCAGAATGTGCCTTATGCTCAAATAACATTTAAAAATCGTATTTTTCAGGCTAGACCAGCCAATGCGCATGCGCAGCCACAACACGCTTATGACTGTGCATGCACATTGGCCAGTCCAGCCTCAGGTTTTTATGGGAATGTGCGTTTGTAACAGCCACTTCAGTGATGCAATGACTTTACCAATCAGCAACTGGCTCTTTCATTTAGAAGGCGGGACTATTCCGCCATATTGCAGATTGCAGTTTCTCCCATTCATTCAAATACAGGAGTGAACCGTCTTTGTATTTCTATAGTCTTTGGTTTATACCAGCCATGCCACAGCACGTTTCAGAAGTGGGTCTCTGCATTGCTTAGCTAAAAATACACATCTACGTCTCGTTTGATTTAAAATAAAGACTAGTGCGGTGTCTGCAATATACAGTACATGAACCTACCAATGTTGGTCGTCATGATTTATCGCGAGAAGAAAAAAACGTTTTAATCGCATAACATTGGTTAATGGAAACGCTGTCATGTCTCAGTAGTTTTTTTATTGACATTTATAAAATATCTCAAAAGTTCTATGCAAATCTGTAATGGAAATGCACCTAGTATCACTAATTATAATGGGTTCAATAGTACACTGTAAAAAATAAAAAACACAATTTGTTGAGTCAGCTTAAACTAATTTGTTACCCTGCTGCCTTAAAATTTTAAGTTGATTCAACTCAAATATCCAAGTTGTCACTTAGCATAATTTAATATTTCAAGTTAAATAAACTTTTTTTGAGTTGACTGAACTTCAAATTTTAAGGCAGCCAGGTTACAAATTATTTTAAGTTGACTCAACAAATTGTTTTTTACAGTGAGATGAAACAGCTGGTGGGTGATTATGGTGAAAAACGTAACCTAAAATAGAAACTTACTCTTGTACTGTAAATTTATGCTGGTGTTGAATTAATCATCAACATGTTATACGTGCACTACCCAAATGATTACGACATATTTACTTGAAGTCATCTCCTTCCAGCAATTTTCTGTAGGTGGAGATCTCAACGTCTAGGGCGAGTTTGATGTCCAGCAGCTCTTGGTAGGCCAGGATCTGTTTGTGGAGGTCTGCTTTAGCCACTTCTATGGCTGATGTGAGGCTTGCGATCTGTGCCTGGTACTCGGCAACACCCACACTGGACTGGGCCTGGGCTTCTGCTAAACTCTGCTCCAGAGTCATGTTCTGAAAAAGGTAAACAACAATCTTCTGTAAAAACACACTTTTTTTCTCCTTTTGGATGGCTTCGAAAAAAAATATTCTCCAAGAATGAGGGTATGCCCTGCTAAATAAAAAAAAAAAAAAAAACAACAACAAAAAAAACACACATCTAAAACCAGCCTAAGCTAGTCAGCAGGCTGATTTTAGAGGGGTTTTGGCCACTTGGCCAGACTTCGAGACCAGCTGAAACCAGTTACTTTCAGCTTAAACCAGCTAAGACCAACCAACCAGCTTAGTTTTAGCTGTTTATTTTTTTTGTTTGTTTGTTTTTATTGTTGTTCAGAATGATTTCATTATCTTTACACTGAAAAACTGTGCAACTTTACTGTACAGCTTCATAAAAAGTGGCAAAAACTCCACCTAATTTCTCAGCATGTTGATATCTCTTACTCTCAAACACTATATTTATTGTAAATGATGTCAGAAAACTCTTGAAACGTCTGAGTTGCCTGGGAAATTGGCTCTTTTGCAGCAGCTCGGCTTCTCTTGTGGCATTGGGGCTTTTGCAGCCAATACGAAACGGCTGAGATCGATAACCACTTCCTATGTCATCTGTTTCCTGTCTCAGACAGCTGTGATTTATTCAAGAGCTGTTTATTATATGCTGAGAACCTGCACTGAAGCATTTCACACTGCTGACGAACACAGTTTCTCAAGGTAACTGCCACTGTTGGGAACCTTTACCATCTGAACACCTCTGAAAATACCTTAAATAAACTGCACTCCATTTTATCTCTGTCAAATGTTTCTAGCTTTGGCCAACATAACACATCTTAATGTGCATCATTTAAAAAGGCACACACTTACTGCAGCCACAAGCCCTTGAAGTTCTAAATTCAGCGCCTGCAGCTCTTTCCTGGCTGCTGTGATCTCAGTTTTAGCCGATGATACGGCCTCTGTGTTTTTGGCGCTGACAGTCTGAATTTCATCCATCTAGATTCATATGTAGATAGAATAAGATCTATTAGTTGGAATGCCAAAATGATCAAAACATTTAGTCATTGAGACCACTTCCTGTGCGCAGACCTTGAGTTTGTAATACGCCTCAGCCTCATCTCTGTGTTGCTGCACAGATTTCTCATATTCCATTCGCATCTTGTTGAGAGCTGCAGAGATGTCAAAGGACTTGCCAGTGTCTACTTCAATCATTGAGACTGAAGTGTCCATTGTTGTCGTGCCCAGTTTAGATTGCAGAGATGACAGTTCCTACAGTGACAGATATAACAAATTAATATACCATAGTGTATACAAAACAATACCTTTTTGAAAACCTTTTTTTGTAGAAATTAATACTTTTATTGAGCAAGGATGCATTAAATTGATCAAAAGTGACAGCAAAGACTTTTATAACACTATAAAGATTTCTATTTTATATAAATACTGTTATTTAGAACTTTAACACTGAAGACTGAAAATTCAATGTTGTTATCAAAGAAATAAATTGCATTTTATTTTAAATCGTAAGAAAATATCACAATATTACTGCTATTAAAGTACGTTGATCAAATAAATGTGGACTCAGTGAACATAAGAAATGTTTATTATTATTATTATTATTATTTATTTTTAAATATTTTAATGTTTGTTAGTGAAAATGATGCCATATATATATATATATACACACACACACAATATACTGGCATATATATAAAATAAACATTTTAGATCCGATTTTAATCTGTAATTTGTACCTCCTCTTGTGTTTTGTTGACAAAGTCCAGTTCATTTTTCAGGCTGGAGTATTTGGCATCCAAATCAATTCTTAGGTCAGAGGCCAATTCTATGTCCTAAAAAAAGGGATACAGACATGTGAGGTCAAAGTTTTAGTTGTTTACGAACAACAATTGCATTTTAAGTCAATAACAGATCAGTTTTGATATACATTTTGTGACTGAATGTCATCCCGCATACCTTTTTCATGGCAGCAATATCAGATTCAAGTTGAAACTTCACTCCTTGTTCAAAGTCAAGCCTTAGTGAGAAAAAAGTTATATATTGACAATATGTTGTATATTTTAAGTGAATAGCATTAAAAGAAGACTTGGGCCTGGTTTCACAGACAGGGCTTAGACTAAGCCAGGATTAGGCCATAGTTCAATAAGGACATTTAAGTAATTTTTATAAGCGTGCCTTAAAAAAAACATTACTGGTGTCCATCTTGAGACAAAACAAAGGCACTGATATATTTTAAGATCAATCAGTGCAAGTTTCTTTCATCTGACACAGCTCAGGCTTACATTTTAGTCTGGGACTATGCTTAAGCCTTGTCTGTGAAACCGGTGGTTAATGTCATAGGAAAAGAAAACGGATTCGCTAATGTTATTTAAAAAAAGGAAACACTCACTTAGCCTTCAGTTCATGGGCGGTTCCACGAACATTGTCCAGCTCAATCTCCAGTTTGATGGTGTCGATGGTGAGAGTTTCCAGTGTGCTGCGATATTCACTCAGCTGTGCTTCATACTCCACTGTGGCAGTCACAGATGATTCTTGGGACACATCCGTCCCCCCAGTCAGCTGGGACAGCTTGGCCTCCAGAGCTGCGTTCTCCTGCTGCAGTGCCCGTACTTTGGCCATGTATGTGGAAAAGCGGTCATTCAGCCCAGAGAGAGTGTGCTTCTCAGCCGCTCTGGAAAGTATCGGGGCCACAGCAGCACCTGATGCTGAACCGGCAGCGAGCGCGGCGCTTGCACCGAGACCTCCTGCAGCAACGGCACGACCCATTGCGAATGCAGGACTGGCAACCAGTGCACCACCACCCAATGCCAATCCAGCACCAGCTCCTGCACCTCCACCAACGCCAAGGCCAAGACCTCCACCAGCTCCAAAGCCCAGTCCTCCTCCCAGGCCAAGACCCCCACCAGCTCCAAAGCCCAGTCCCCCTCCCAGGCCAAGACCTCCACCTAAACCAGCACCACCCCCGAGCCCCAGACCCAATCTTGCTCCACCACCACCTGCACCAAACCCTCCATAACCCCCAGACATCCTGGAAGAGGACAAAGAAACGGACAAAGCCATGGTGAACAGCTATGGATGAGCGCTGAAGGATCAGAGTCTGAACCGAGCAGAGAGTGCAGGCAGGACGAGAGATTGATCGCTGTTTAAATACACTTACGGGAGGGAGGGCAGTGCAAAAAAAGACGCTGCGTACAAAAAGAATAAGCTGTAACTTGTCGCAGTGGCATGGTATGGCGTCGGTTGTCTGTTAAAACTCAAAATATTCTGACCTGCAGGCACATTTTCCTTCTAGGATGGTTCTTCAATATAAATGCTGTATTTTTGTGAAAGCTGAATGATGAATATCACCTCTAGTTTTTTCCAAGTTGTCATGCACATTTACCTTTCTAAATACTAGGATTTAATTGTAAAACTCTCAATCAGAATGTTGAAATGGCTTTAATTCAATTCAAAAATACAGTTTTCAATCAGTTTTCCCAAAAACCTACACTTTTTAAAATTGGCTGTCTTCACTTGTGGAACCAAAGGTTTTGAGCCAATCACCCGAGCAAGTGAATAATCACAGGAAAAAATTAGTGAAATAAAATAAAATCTAAATATTAGTTCAAAAACTTCAAAAATGGTTGAAGTAATACAATTATTAAAAAATGAAATAAAAAATGTAATATTGGTTTGGTGACCCTGGACCACAAAACCAGTGTTGCCAAGTTGGAATTGGGCTACTTTAACATTGTTGCCGCGGGTAGTTTTTCATGTCTGCGGGTTGAAGCGACCCCAATAACTTAATATTTAGCCCCTGGAATGCTGATTTTTACCAGGGGAACCCAGCCAAAAAAAAAAAGTGTATTTTACCGTCCGGAACGCAATTTTTAACGAAGGACCCCCCTCAAAATGCAATTGGGCTACTTTTGGGCTAGTTTTGAGTAGCAATTGGGTGGGTTTTGTTGTGAAAACCTGGCAACCCTGCACAAAACAAGTTATAAGTAGCACGGGCATATTAGCCAACAATGCTTACTATGGGTCAAAATTCTAGATTTTATTTTTATGCCAAAACTCATTAGGATTTTAAGTTAAAATCATGTTCCATGAAGATATTTTGCAAATTTCCCACCGTAAATATATCAAAACTTAATTTTTGATTAGTAATATGCATTGCTAAGAACTTCATTTGGACTTCTTTAAAGGGTATTTTCTCAATATTTAGATTTTTTTTGCAGCCTTAGATCCCAGATTTTCAAATAGTTGTATCTTAGCCAAATATTGTCCTATCCTAACCAACTATAATGGTTTTGTGGTTCAGGGTCACAGATATGTCTGCTTTACATACCTACAGCAATAAACAGTCGGTAGAAGCAACATGACTGAGAGTGAGAGAACCGGTGTTTAGCTATAAATATGGGAGGCCAAACACATCAAAAGTGGGACGAAACAGCACAATGTTACAGAGTTTCGACAGCGCAGAGAGGACGTCTTTGCTAGCGCCAAGGAACAGACAGCACAACTCTAATAATTTTAAAGTACTTTGATAACGTACACACACAAAAATATGGTAAAACTGTTAGCTAAGCACTATAACGACATGACATTCACAAAGTAATCTAGAGTGTAAAGAATTGCGCAGACATAAACTTAGTTAGGTAGATTTTGAGGCACGTTACTTTCAAAAATAAAAGTAATCCACTGCGTCCTCAGTGGTTCACATGTTGGGAGAAAATGAAGACTCTTATGTTCAGTTTTACATCGAAACAGAACACTGGGATTCCTTACGAGACATTGTTGACGTTACAGCTGCTCAACCACGGAGAAAATGGAGGACAGCGTATAATCAAACACAACCCGCTGAGGGCGGAAACTATGGCAATGCAGGACTGTCAGTCAGCGGCTGTGGGCGGCGCCTAAACATTGTGACATCACACTGCTTTGAGAATAAGAACTGCATACTTAATGAGACTGGTTTGGTTTAATGGGATTAAAAATGAAGGAGTAAGTGAATTTGTATCAATGTAGGGTGGTTGTGTTCACACATTGCCAACACACATTTATGTCCAAACCACCATGTAAAAGCAGATTTTGCATAATAGGTGCCCTTTTAAAACTAGTTTAATTTACAAGCTATTTTAAAGTTCTGAAAAAATTAACACTCCATCTTTGAGGATACTATCAAGTATCTTTACAGGATTCATGTATTTATTGTTGTGTAGAGTCCAGCTAAAAGAAATTGTGGTACACTAGCTTTTGCATTATGCCAGAGATTTCTGGAAACAACTGAAAAATCACACAGAAATCACACAAAAACTTGTGCCTTGTTGTTAGGAGATAATTGAAAACAAAGCTAAAAAAGCTTAGACGATGCAATTTCCTGTGAAGTCGGTCAGATCCAGCCTTTATGTAATTCTTTTATTACAGATCTCTTTCATAAGGTTAGGGGTTGGTATCAATGACATTAATAAAAAGTGGAATCTGACAGACATCTGCTTGGTCTTGAAAGTCTCAAGGGCAGACTCTACTGATAGGTTTGTGCCTGTTCCAATGGCAGGTGAAGCATACTTTCACTCATTCTATGAACTCATGACATGCCCATGGCACAATTATACTCAGCTGCCACATATGTGATTGACATTAAAACAATTTAAATTTAAATAGAAAATAGAAAATTTGACTAGTATCATTCAACGAGAAACTGTATTGTCAATTGCTTTAAAGAATGTGCTCTTTAAAAAAAAAACATTTAAGAATGTGAAGACTTAGAATCAGACGAGAATATTAATGTTATTTACAAAATCCCCTGAACAGTAAATGACAGGGAAAGAGAAGGGGAAATCACACTCTGTTGTTTTCCTACCAGATGAGGAATTATCTGGTTCAGTGGAAGAACGTGACACTTTTTAAATTTCTTTTTTAAATAATGTCATAACAGTGTGAAGGGTACACTGCACTTCTGCCAGGGTTATTTAAAGGAGGAAGAGGTTTTATTCCGTTACTGATTATTTTGATACTTGCGGTTTAATACAAGAAACAACTTAAGGTTAGGTTAATCCAACTTGGTTTACAATATAACAGCATATTTATTTATAATGCCAAAATAACCAGCAGAACTCTGGTGACGTACTTGGCTGGAAGGCAAAAAGTACATCAAACTGTACCATGGTAGTAGAAAAGGCCAGATATATGAGCAAGATATTTTACGAGCTCTCTATTATGAGAAACAAATGTGAAACTAAAATTGATTCTGGGTTACATACTTGTTTTTTATGCATTTTCAGTTTCATACAAAGATCCTAAAATCCCCTGAATTTACCTAAATGGCTTTCAAACATACACAGAACATAATCTCTTGTATGATACTGCAGCTATTTGAACAAAACCTCAGGCCTTTCAGTAATTAGTGACAGTCAGTTATGAAACAGATTCTCACTGGGCCCTACAGCAGCAGTTTTTAGAGAGACAGGTTATGTGTTAAGTTCTGATCTGTCAAGGTTAATAGGCCAAAGATAAAGATTTTCCAATTATCAACATCACATCGTCATGATCTGACACAGATCGATATTACTCATCGATATCTCATAACTATACTAGCATTGTGCACGTTAAAGCATCCTAGAGTGGCTTACAGTGTTAATAAGCAAGTGTGATACTGCAATACAACAGTTTAATGAGTCAGTAAACTTGCTGTAGATACAATAATGCAAGTTAATCTGTTGTTGCTCGCCTATCGAACATACTGTACTCTCTTAAAAAGGATGTGGTGTTTCATAACCAGTAGCGTTTACCCACTACACAAAACACGCAATTACATGGGGCCCTGTGAGCCGGGGGGGGTCCCCCTTCGAGAGAAATCGCAGGGGCCCCCCCAGCTCGCAGGGGCCCCACGTAATTGCGTGCTTTGTGTGGTGGGTTACACACGCTACTGGGAACGTGAAAACACAGGGTAAACACACCCTTGTTCATAGTTAAAGGAGAAGTCCACTTCCAAAACAAAGATTCACATATAATGTACTCACCCCCTTGTCATCCAAGATATTCATGTCTTTCTTTCTTCAGCAACTGCGCTCATGGCGACCTGAGTTCGATTCCCGCCTCGGGGTCCTTTGCTGAACCTGCTGAGATAAGATACCTGTCATCTCTCCACTGTCTTATCTAAAAAAAAGTGCATAAAAGTCCATAATAATAACAAAAAAAAAGTATATCCACAAGTTTCCCACACCCCATGAGGCCTTACGTCAAAAGTGGGAGCGTCTTCCAGTTCTAAGTAAACAAGTGGGACGTGACACTCATTCATTCAACAGTTGACAGGAGTGACGGGCAAATTAAGCCTTGTGAAGCATCAAGACTTTCCTCTGACTGTTTCGGGAAAAGATTCAAAGCTTCGAGAGTGTCGAAAACAGCGCGATCTGGTGGTTAACAAAAAATGAAGCAGCCAAAAACCTGTGAAGCTCCGTCGGAAGAAGCATTCACCACAATTTCCATAGATCGATCCATTAGGACATGCAAAGTGAATCGCGCACATGACTGGACAGAAAGTGAGGCTTCTACAAAAGGGATTTCTACGTTAACAAGCCTCAAATCGAGGCTTCATCTGGCATACTCTTTTACACAAGCTCTGACGTCTCGGTTCAAATGTCATTTCACTAGTTGGCAGTCATTCAAGATTTAGCGATCCAAACTTGCTAATGATGTGGGAACACAAATTCAAAAAGTATATGTTGTCCATAAGAACGTAATGACATCTCTCATAAAGGTGTGCATCTTTACAAAGTAAACAGTGGTCTAAAAAACACTTAGCCTCTTTGCTAATTAGTACACAAAATACCATTGGTATACTTCGTCCGCCGCCTCAACGGAAGTTGTACCCACGTTCTTTTTTTATAGTAGCACCCCCCTGAAACTTGTGGATACATTTTTTTATTTCTTTTAGAAAATTATCCATTGTTTTGCTAGATAAGGCCCTTAATTCCTCAACTGGGATCGTGTAGAGCCCTTTGAAGCTGCATTGGAACTGCATTTTGGACGTTCAACCTGTTGGGTCACATTTAAGTCCATTATATGGAGAAAAATGCTTAAAAAAAAAACTTAAAGGAGAACTCTGCTTCCAGAACAACAGTTTACAAATAATGTACTCACCCCCTTGTCATCCAAGATGTTCATGTCTTTCTTTCTTCAGTCATAAAGAAATTATGTTTTTTGAGGAAAACATTTCAGGATTTTTCTCCGTATAATGGACTGATATGGTGCCCCGATTTTGAACTTTCAAAATGCAGTTTAAATGCGGCTTCAAATGATCCAAAATGTGGTTGTAAACGATCCCAGCCAAGGAAAAAGGGTCTTATCTAGCATAAAGATCGGCTATTTTTAGAAAAATAATACAATTTCTATACTTTTTAATGTCAAACGCTTGTCTTGTCTTACTCTGCCTGGAATGTTTTTTTTCTGGTTCATGACAGTGAGGGTATGTCAAAAACTCTCATCTCATGTTCTCCCTCAACTTCGAAATCGTCCTATATCGCTGTTTTACCTTTTTTGTTAAGGATGTTTGATCTTCTTTGCATGTTCACTTTGCGAAGACTGGGTCGGTACTTCTGCAGTGATGTAGGATGACTTTGAAATGATTTTTGAAGTTAAGGGAGAAAATATGATTGGAATTTTGTGACATACCCTAACTGTCTTGAGCCAGAATACACAGTTCAACGAGAGCAAGGCAAGACGAACGTATGAGAATAAAAAGTATTTCAATTGTATTTTTTTTAATAAAAAATAACCGATCGTTTTGCTAGATAAGACCCTTCTTCCTCGGCTAGGATCATTTAAAACCGCATTTGGGATCGTTTGAAGCCGCATTTAAACTGCATTTTGGAAGTTCAAAATCGGGGCACCATAGCAGTCTGTTATATGAAGAAAAATGCTGAATTACGAATGAAGAAAGAAAGACATGAACATCTTGATGACAAGGGGTGAGTACATTATATGTGAATCTTTGTTTTGCAAGTGGACTTCTCCTTTCAGGACAACACATCATGTGTTACTTTTAACTTAGCCAATGCGTTATTCCTGCTTATTTCTACTCACTGATGTGTTATAGTTACACAATTTGTGTCAATTATGTACACCAAATGACACAAAACATGTAAAATTGTCAACATAAAAAATGTTAAAAATTAACACATGCTTTTTGACAGTGTAATTTCAAAAAAGCAACCACAGTGATGTTTTTGCTAACTAAGGACCTGTTTATACTAGTGCATTTTAAATGTCGTTTTAAAATGAAAAAGATCTTCACCCACACTACACAACCGAAAACTCATGTCACATGAACATTTATGCAGGTACAATAATAAGCATGATGTTATTGGTTACATGGTCATCAAAGATACGCAGAGGGAATGTGGGCAGCCACGCCATCATTTTCAAAAGTTTCCCGTTTGGTCCGTTTACACTGAAATGCAACCCCGGAGTTTACAAACTAAAACAGGTTCTGGAGCGTTTTCAAAAGTATCCGTTTTGAGGGTCAAAAATGTCAGAGTAGTCGTTTTTTCATAAACGAAAACGCACTAGCGTAAACGTAGTCTCAGCCTCAGATGTCACGCCCACAGACCGTTGGCTGAACGCCTGATGCATATCGCACACAAAATTGGAAACGCATTTTTAAAGTCATTACCGGATTGGTTAAATTATACAGGATTTACGGAAGATGTGTGCGTCACTTTCTTTAACGTTCCACCTGGAAACAAAGATGCCGTGATGCCAAACCTCCTCATTGATGAATAAAGCCGTCGTGTTTACAACTGAATTGAATTTTTTTAAAAGCATGTGAAATATTTAAAGTTTGCGGTACAGAATCTTTAAAATATGTCCAAGAGTATTACAAAACCATCCAATAGTTTTACACTGTTTCTGTTTCTACACCCCTAAATGGCACAAAACGAAACATGATTGGTTGCTTTTCCCGTCAGTCATATGATCTCTTGGGCAGGACTTGGCCATTCAATGCAGCCAAGGTTCCTAGACCTTCTGCCATCAGTCACTAGTGTGTTTTCGTTTTAAAATGAAAACGACCTCCGTCGACACTACACAACCGAAAACGCATGTCACATGACCATTCATGCAGGTACATCCATGGATCTCTATACGCAGATGCCTTATTATTTAGATGGCGGACGCGGCTATGTGCTTGATCTTTGGGTACAACAATCTGATGTAAAATTTAATAGAATCTGACCAATTCACTCTGATTTACGTGGTTACATGTGACTTTTTTATTCTGATTGTGCTTCTAGTCCTATTATGATCAGATTACTATAATGATTCAATGACTAAATCATTAAGAACCATTCCTGAATAAATCAATGCTTTGAACGAATCAGCTGAGTGAATGATTCAATGACTCACTGAAGACAGCCGTGCTGCATCCCAATGTGCCTACTTATACTACACCCTTAAAGTATGTACTCTTTTGGTGAAGAAAAAGTATACACTTTTGAGTGTGTAGTAGAAGAGTGGGCAAGGTTTGGGACATACTATCATGTCATACAATTGCATCTTTTACAGATGGCTCTGTCGCATAGTCAAACACACAGTGTCCCTGTAAACTGGCCTGTCAATTATCTTGTAACATCCTCCACATTACATTTAACTTCCTACCGTATTGTGGACTTGCTTGAAAAATAAAAATAAGAAAGGAATTGCTGATTCGGTCAAGCTGTCACGGCAGTAGAGGCGGTGCAACTACTCTATAATCCCACCCACTTTGAAGTGGTACTAACTGCAGTGGAAAAGTGGTTGTTTTTCAAGTCTGCGGGTTGAAGTGACCCCAATAATGTGATATTTAGCCGCTGGAATGCAAATTTTACCGGGGAACCCCCCTATGAAATGCAATTAGGATAGTTTTGAGTAGCAATTGAACAGGTTGCGTTGTGAAAACCTGCCAACCCTGATTGAAATACAGTCACTAGTCATTATCTACTGGCGTAACGATGTAACCTCCAGAAAGAGTAATTGAAAAATCCCTAATGCATAGACGGGACAGCCTGAGGTACAAAACTCTGAAATGTCCCAATGCTGGTGGACTGAATGGCTGAATGCTACCAGCTACTCTGTTATTTCTCATATAAATTTATATCAGAAATAGTAGGGCTCTTTACAGTTCCCCATCTGGTAACGAACAGAAAGTGCTTGAGCAGCGCAATGTTGGTATGGTATTTTCTCAGGGTAGGTTGTTGTGGGTAGGCGCACTGTCAACCACACAAGTGCTTATAGCCTCACTGACCATATAGCTGCGCTTTTTTGTATCTGTGATTAAAAAAAAAAAAGATGCAGATACATAAAAACCTCACTTTCTCATGGGAAAAAAAGTTCTGACTTCTCTGTTTTGAGAACAGTTGAAAATATCTGCCATCTGCAAACAGGAAGATGTGGTGAAGATTACTTATCAAATGCGAAATCATCTTCATGAAGCAATTAACACTTTCTTTCTGTATTTGTTCATGTTTACCACTCTTTGTTTATAAGAGGTGATATAACATTCTGTATGTCTCTCTTGGGTCACTGTGATAATAGTTTAGTTTCCTCCATTGTCAAACATACTCAGAGAGGGGGACCTGGATTGGTCCATAGAGCTTTCCTGAGAAGACCACTGTGCTGAGGCAGCCGAAAACTGCCTAGCAGTGATGAACAAAGAGCAGTGACCAGCATCACCAGGTCTCTGTCACAATAGTACTTAAAACAAAGAGCCTGCTTTCCAGAAGGCCAGGCCACCATAAAGAGGCATGCGCTCTTAGCTGTTGCTGTTTAGCTGAGGGGAGGTCAGTGGATATTTACCTTTGCATTGTGGTCATGTCTATGGACTGATAGTGGCCTGTCACTTAAAAAGCATCAGGACAGAAATGCCTCTGCCACGACGCCGATCCTCCTTCCTGGGCCAGGCTGCTTCCGAGCGACCCGGCGGTGTGGGCCGCATGAGTGCAGTGGGGACATCTGCGCCTCGGGGAGTGTTTGTAGGCATGGCTCCCACCGGCGGTACCAGCAGCCTCGGTACACGCGTGTCCCGCAGAGCTCTGGGCATCAGCAGCGTGTTTCTGCATGGCCTTAGAAGCACCAGCGTTCCTGCGGTCACCCAGCCCAGGGATCGTGGCCACCAGTTTGGCTTCGACAGCCTCAACACGTGCCTCCTGGAGTACCGCGATAAAGTTCAAGCTCTGGAGCAACTCAACCAACAGCTGGAGGAACAGATCAGACACAGCTTGGAACGGAAAGCCGTCAGCGCCGGGACATGGACTGGCCTGAAACAAGATTGGGAGGATGTTTATATGCAGGTAGGATAGTTAGATACATCAAGCACAGAGGTCACACATCAAAAAGAATAACATAACCCCTTAACTGTCACCGTCCTGCTAGCGGGACGCCTTCACTATATTACAATTCAATCTAATCATGACAAACTGTATATCGTTTTTTTGTTTAAAAATTATGTAGGAACAGTAATACATTAATTTATGACAAGAGTGTACCTTAAAAAATCTACATCATAACAGGAGGCTTCAATTTTATAACAATTTTGGATTAAAAACTATTCTGTAAAATTTTGATATAAAAGTAGAAATAGTACAGTACAGTATTTTAAACAATTTCACTTAATCTGCTGATTGTCTCCTTTAAAAAAAAAAGACCTTTTTTCACACGATCAGAAAAAGAATAAGAAAAAAATATATATTTTATATTTCTTCATTAACAATGTAATCAATATTCTATTAAAGCCGTGTATGAATCTCATCAAGTTTTTAAGCATTTTACATTTATTAAAATAACTCAACTATTTAAACAATATATTTTATTTGTGAACTCATGTTCAGCTATTCTTTGTAATAGCTAACTTTTAACTATTTTTTTTAATTTTTCGGGTCATCAGTCATCAAAGCTCGGTAAATATTGGTCACAGACAGAAAGATTTAACTTTAAACTTACCAAGCTGATTACTCACTAAAACTCCCACAGATCATGTTTTCAGGCTATTTTAAGGCTTATGTTGTCGTAACAAAGTAGTCATATCTAAGTGTGTGAGTATTTCTATAGTTTTTGGTTGTTTACTTACTTTTTAAAATTAGTCTTCCCATTAACTCCCATTAACATTACATTGTTCATTCAAAGTGATTTGCAAATGCGCACGAACACAAGAGGCGGGATTTATCGCATGAACCAATCACAATCGAACATAACCAGTCATATCCAATCATTTTGCGCCTATATACAAACATTATATTTAGTGTTTCCAATAATACTGAAGGTACTGTTAAAGTATTTAATATTGTACATATGAATGTATCTTGTTTTAAGAATGAACCTCTTAAAACAAGATATTGAAGAAAAAAGATACTCATACTCACAGGTGTAACGTACAAGCTAACGTTACTATTTCTGTTTTCTGTCAGGTCAGTGAGGCCATCCTGGACAACGCCCGACTTATGCTCCAGACTGAGAATGTTCAAGCCAATGCAGAGGACTTTAAAGACAGGTGTGAGTGTGATTTGAAAAGAGCAGCAGATTTTAATCTTACCACAAGATTTTATCTGCATCAGCAGATTTCCTTCAAATATAGTCTTCTATAGTGTATTTTTATGCATGACTGTGTAGGTATGAGAATGAGCAGCCGTTCCGTAAAGCGGTGGAAGAGGAGATTAACTCTCTGTACAAAGTCATTGATGATGCCAACCTGACCAGGACGGACCTGGAGAATGAGATTGAAAGTATGAAGAATGAGCTGATGAATCTGGAGGAAAGTCACATGGAGGTGAGATATGATCAGCTCAGCAATGAAACTCTCGTTGTGAGGGAGGTTTCAGCGGTAAATAAGTATCTTCTCCTGCTCATCTTCAGGATGTTAGAGTGCTCTATAAGCAGATATCCAGCCGTGAGGTTGATGAGCCGGATGCTCCCACTGAGACCAGCCTGGACCAGATTCTAGCTTTCATCCGCTCCCACTGGGAGAAGGTCATTGAGAAGAACCGTGCTGAGACTGATGCCTACCTTGAGAGCAAGGTAAACCGTAGAACATGAACTAGGAAATAATTTATTATTAAATGAGAAGTTCAATTCCAGAACAGACATTTACAGATAATTTACTCACCCCCTTGTCATCCAAGATGTTCATGTCTTTCTTTCTTCAGTCGTAAAAAAAATTGGTTTTTGAGGAAAGTTTAAATGCAGCTTCAAAGGGCTCTAAACTGAGGAAGAAAGGTCTTATCTAGCAAAATATTGACAATTTATATACTTTTTAACCTTAAATGCTCGTCTTGTCTAACTCTGCATCAACTTTGTGTATTCTGGTTAGGCTAGGTCGAAAAACCCCCATCTTATTTTCTCCTCCAACTTCAAAATCTCCCTATATTGCTGCAGAAGTACCGACCCAGTGTTTACAAAGTGAACGTGCAAAGAAGATCAAACGCCCTTTACAAAAAAAATTAAAACAGTGATGTAGGAAGATGAGAAAATGAGATGGGAGTTTTTCGACCTACCCTAACTGTTTTGAACCAACTGTTTTCAGTACACGCAGAGCTAGACAGGCCAAGCATTTGAGGTTGAAAAGTGTTTTTTTTTTTTTTTTTTTTTTTTTTTAAGAAAATAACCAATTGTTTCTCTTGATAAGACCCTTTTTCCTCAACTGGGATCGTTTAGAGCCCTTTGAAGCTGCATTTAACCAGCATTTTGGAAGTTCAAACTCGCAGGCACCATATAAGTCCACTATATGGAGAGAAATCCTGAAATGTTTTCCTCAAAAAACATAATTTCTTTACGACTAAAAGAAAGACATGAACATCTTGGATTTGTTCTGTAAGTGGAACTTCACCTTTAAGGAAATACATTTAAGCGTTATAAAACTTTACTGAGAAACATTACCGATCACTTCACCTCAAATTAATATTTCCATCAGGACCACGTCAGTGTCACAATCACCATATTGGGTTTATTTTGTAATAATGACCAACTGACTGAAAATGATGACTGTCATAATGTGACAAATCCCCTATTTGTAAATATGCAGCAAACTGACGGTGTAAGCAGTAAGCTGAGTCGAGAGGAAGAGGAGCTTGAGAGTCTGAAGACAGAGTGTAGTGATGCTGGGTGCAAGATTCAGAGTCTGCAGGCTGAAACTGAGTCTATTAGAGCTCTGGTAAGACAACCTTCTCAAAGCAAAAATCATAAAGCACAACTATATTCAATTCACTAGACTGACCTATGCATGATTCCTGCAGAAACGAGGTCTGGAGAATGCCCTCAATGATGCCAAGCACTGGCATGACATTGAGCTCCAAAATCTGGGATCTGTTATTGGAAAGCTGGAGGCTGAGCTCAACGACGTCCGTGGGGACATTGAGCAGCAGCGCCGTGACTATGAAACCTTACTCAACAACAAGACAAAGCTGGAGATGGAGATCGGAACATATCACGGAATCCTGGATGTAGAGGAGAGCAGGTTCTACTCTTCAACGTAAGGCTCGTTTTCAGTCTGCTTACTATAGGAGGGCTTCTTATTCCTTGTTCCTCAAAACTCTTACAATTTTAAAACCCTCCCTAGTTAGAGTTTCTGTGCTCCCAGACCGATCTCTCAGGTAATCACAATTTTGTTCTGTACTGCAGGTTCCCCAGTGGTTCTTCAGTTCCTGAGGGGCAAACTGATCCCACACCTTCCACATCTGGACCAGAAATCAGTCTACAGACTGAAGGTACTATTTCCATCTACAGTATTTCTCAAATTATCTAAATGTATTGTGAATTATAAGTTTAAAGGATTAGTTCACTTCTAGTATATAAATTTCACCCCAATGTGATCCAAGATGTTCATGTCTTTCTTTAGTCGAAAAGAGGAAAACATTCCATGATTTTTCTTCATATAGTTGACTTCAATGGGACCCAAAGGGCTGAGCATCCAAACTGCAGTGTCAGTGCAGCTTCAAACGGTCCCAGCTGAGGAATAAGGGTCTTATCTAACAAAACGTAAGGTCATTTTCTTAAAAAAATAAAAACTGATATATTTTTTTAGCCACAGATCATCAGCCAACCCAGTACCAACCCAGTTAACCCATGCCATTTACAAAAAAGGTAAACCAACAATGTTGGCCGATTTGGAAGTTGGAGGAGAAACTAATATGTTTTTTCAAGTTTTTCACCCTACCCTACCTGTTAGAACCAAAGAACACAAGTGGAGAGCTAACCGCATATGATGTTTGTGGTTAAAAAGTATATACATTTTAGTCTGTGCCAATAGTCTTGTGGTTAGTGCGTCGACATTCAGCGCATCTGCACTCACCGCGACCTGAGTTCAATTCCTGCTTCGAGGTCCTTTGCCAAACTTGCTCCCCTCTCTCCTCCCACTGCTTTCCTGTCATCTCTCCACTGTCCTATCTAAAAAAATGCATATAAGTCCATAAAAATAACAAAAAAAAGGATATATACATTTTTTATTTCTTTTAGAAAATTATCTATTGTTTTGCTAGATAAGGCCCTTATTCCTCGACTGGGATTGTGTAGAGCCCTTTGAAACTGCATTTTGGACGTTCAACCTGTTGGGTCACATTTAAGTCCATTATATGGAGAAAAATTCTTAAAAAAATCCTTAAAGGAGAAGTCCACTTCCAGAACAACAATTTACAGATAATGTACTCACCCCCTTGTCATCCAAGATGTTCATGTCTTTCTTTCTTCAGTCGTAAAGAAATTATGTTTTTTGAGGAAAACATTTCAGATATGGTGCCCCGATTTTGAACTTCCAAAATGCAATTTAAATGCAGCTTCAAACGATCCCAAATGCGGTTGTAAATGATCCCAGCGGAGACAGAAGGGTCTTATCTAGCGTAACGATCAGTTATTTTAATAAAAGTAATACAATTTATATACTTTTTAATGTCAAATTCTCATCTTGTTTTACTCTGCCTGGACTTTTATTCCAGGTCATGACAGTTAGGGTAGGTCGAAAAACTCCCATCTCATGTTCTCCCTCAACTTCGAAAATCGTCCTATATCGCTGTTTTATCTTTTTTGTTAAGGATGTTTGATCTTTGCATGTTCACTTTGCAAAGACTGGGTCGGTACTTCTGCAGTGATGTAGGATGATTTTGAAATGATTTTTGAAGTTTAGGGAGAAAATAGAATTGGAGTTTTTCGACATAACCTAACTGTCTTGAGCCAGAATACACGACTTATGTTCAGGGAGAGAAAGGCAAGACATGCATTTGAGGTTAAAGAGTATTTAAATTGTATTTTTTAAATGAAAATAACCAATCGTTTCGCTAGATAAGACCCTTCTTCCTCGGCTGGGATCATTTACAACCGCATTTGGGATCATTTGAAGCCGCATTTAAACTGCATTATAGAAGTTCAAAATCGGGGCACCATATCAGTCCATTATATGGAGAAAAATGCTGAAATGTTTTCTTTAAAAAACTATTTCTTTACGACTGAAGAAAGAAAGACATGAACATCTTGGATGACAAGGGGGTGAGTAAATTATCAGGAAATTTTTATTCTGGATGTGAACTAATACTTTAACATAAATGAAAATGTTTTGTATAAAATATGAAGAAATGATCAAGACATTTTCGAGATTAAAAATGTGTTTTGATGTCTTCTATCAGGTTCTAACGCTCCTGATGCTCCAGAAGAAAGCAAGCAGGAATGATATATTTTATTAATCCTTGCAAAAAGCTTGATTTTCTTTTGTTTCTCCTCACTTGTAATTTACAGCATCTATAGACTAGATGATTACTGTGCAGGTTAGAAATGAATAAACGCACTCATAAAATATTGACCTCAATTCATTTTTATTAAACATTTAGCCGAGTTTACATACAAAGACACAGTTGTGTCTCTGACACTAGCCTCTATGATTCCATATTCTGATCTGTGCCTATATCCTATATTACTCCCAAGGGTACCAAAGCCATAAATGATAGTGTGGGAAATATGAATAATTGACTATGGTCAAAACCAAAGCTCTTTAACACTATAATAACACATTGCGGTTATAATCACACGTCTATGAAACAGCCACTTAGACGCTACTTCAAATCCATGTTATCGTTCTGAACTATCATTTCTTTGTTTAGGAAATCCTCAAATAGCAAGTTGCATGAGAAAAAAAGCACAAAGCTAGAAGAAAAGTCAATAGGTGACTGACATTTTGCATACAAATAGGTAACCATGATGTGTTCACAGAAAAACAGTGCTACATTTACACACATTTTTACTGAAAATTTATTGAATGTTTCATTTAAAGAAGTGCAAAGTCATACAAAATTGTAAGAAATGACAGTCTAGAATAGTATACTAAAATATAGTTGGATAAACAGATTATTTCCATCAGAAATGTATTCATATAAAGCATTATTCATTCAGCAGATACAGCAGATTTCATTTCTCTGGTCTCGTTGGGTCTCCAATGACAGAGAAGCAACCAGCACAGTAACGGGCCGGTTTCTTTGTGTTAGCAGAGTTGGCTCTTTTCAGACGGAATCCAAGACTGCTGACCCTCACGTCCTACAAACATCAGCACAGCTGTAATATTTCAAATACAAACAAACAAGTCTGATTGTGTCCAATCATAAACATTTCTCACCTGCAAGTTTTCTAGTGTTACACTTTCTGATGGCTGTGGATCTGATGGTTGCATCAGCAGAGGTGTCTGTAAGGTGAAAACAAATACATCAGTTACACTTAGTCTTTTCGATACCAGTTTTAATTGTACAAAAAGAAGATATACCTTCTGAAGTGGCTCCATAGGAAAAGCAGCTGAGAGGTTCATCACACAGATGAGCAGCAACAGCAGCAGGGCTCTTTTCATGTTCCCAGTCATCTTCAGAGTCACACTAACAGTGAACAGACAAACGCCTGTTCAATTAAAACACCACTCAAAGGGTGGGACCCAAAGTTGTTGTGCGTCACCGGGAAAATTACGGCACAGGGCGGCATTGTGTCCATAAAATCAATGTTTATTTAAGACATTTAGGAATTATGTGAAAAAGAATATTTAGTCCCACACAAAAGATCTCAGTTAATGCCGTTCCTTCGGGTTAAATGGAAATTTTTTAAAAGGTAACAGAGAAGATATTCATCCCTGTTGAGCTCTCCCATCTCAAACGGAGGTAGCCGAGGAATATATTCAAACACATACAGAGATGAGATCCATATATATATATATATATATATATATATATATATTAGATTTCTGTAAACTTGATTCTCATTAATGTGACAAACTACCATGTGCAATGCTATAAAAAGAGGAAAAATTACAGCTAATAATAAATTAAAAGTAGAAATACTGCATCACAATTGGAGTACAAAATGAATCAGAAAATAAAATCAGCAGAGAAATGCAGTATCGGTAATATGAGAAAGAAAATATAAATCGTATTAAAAATTCACAGTCAGTAATCCTAATTTCAGATGTGTTATTCGAAATTAAAAGCATTAAGTTAAAAATCTATACGTCTTTACAGTCAAAAAACATAATTTGGGTATTTCTTATGTTCCGTTTAAGTCTCCAACACTCATTCTTCAATAAGAGGATGTGAAGCCACTATAGTGAATAATCCTGAAAGCATGTAACTGATGTCAATTTCAATCTCCCTGGTATGTGTGCTGGTTATTAAAAACACAAAGGACAAATTAAAAAGTAAAAGCAAGACTGGGACTGGATGGTTACGCCACAACCCATCCATCCAGGATACAAAGCTGGTGATCTGTCATCCCCTAGATTCAAATTTAAGAGAATTCAAGTCAATAAAGTGGTAAAATCAAAAAACAGTTCCATGTGAAGTGTAAAGTCATGGCACATCTAGCAGATGTTTTGCACAGACACATAAGAGGTCAGTTGCTCACATTAAATTTCCATTAATATCCCAAATAAAATACGATTAGTACTTCTAAATAAAAAAAAAATCTTGATAAAATATTATTAAAAACTAGTTTATACTTATTAATCATATCTTCTTGATTATACTCTCCCAATTATGGCATGGGTTAACAGTGGTTAACTTTCACCTGTCTAGAAATCTAAATTGGCTTCCAGTTTAGAGGAATAAAATTGCAAATTTCTACGTATGATGATATTCCCCAAAAACTGACGCTTTAATGGGCTCACAGTGCACCAGTGTGCTTTTTAGCAGAAGTGTGGCCCATTTCCTGTAAATCTCTTCGCTTTACATTTGGTTGTAAAAAAAACTAAACAGGATTATGTCACCATTAAAGGTGTACTGGCATAACTGCTTTAGGCTTTTCTCCAAAAAAAGCCTTAATAATAGTACCTCTGATACAAACACCTGTTTGTTAAATTATTAAAATGTCCTTATGAGCTGAGGGAGATTGTGGTGTTAAGCAGGCTGTAAGGGTATACAGCCCACCCCTACCCCGCCTTCGTGGCAAACCATCGGTGCCATAAACGTCCATCGGTTCATTTCTGGGTCATACATTTCCATAGAGCTGAGATTGGACTGTCCATCATAGCCTCCCACTGCATAGAGTCGACCACAATTGGCCACCAGAGAAATGCGGCTGCGTCGAGTGTTCATGGCCACTAGGTGGCTCCACTGATCTGCTACGGAGCTGTACACCTCTGCTCCACTGAGAAACGCAGAGCCGTCGTAACCTCCTGCCACATACAGATTGCTGCCCAAGGCTGCAGCGCCGTGCCGGCAGCGCTTGTTTATCATGGGTGCGACAGGGTGCCATAATGCGGTATGATGGTTGTAGTACTCCACCTAGTGGAAGAAACATAAAACAACAAGGCTGATACATACATATATATATATGTATGTATATGTATATATATATGGGCCATTCCACAGAATTGGTGCAAACTGCCGTCCCACAACCAAACAACACATTTAAAAAGCGTTTAAGAATTTAAATCTTAGATGTTTATTAAGATCCTTCTATTATCTATTGAAACCTACAATAATATTTAAAATATTAGTAAGCTTAAAATATATAAAATCATCATTTAGTGGGTACTTTCAATTGGGAGGTGGCTATCCTGAACACTAACCCATAAATTTCAACTTATGAAAATGATATTCAAATAATTTTTTTTATTTTTTCCATTGTTGTTTTTAATATTCCTGTGTCCCCCTCTCTTATAGCTACATGGTGTGAGTAGACAGGTCCCATCATTTTGGGGTAAATGTGTTTGAAATCTAACGTCACTGCCGAACACCTATTTTCCACAATTAAGCACTTTTTTGGGAGTTATTCCATAACTTTTTATGTTTTTATATGTGTACCACTGTTCAGAAGTGTGCTAGTGAACTACGTGCTGATTAGCTTTTTTGAGCTGGGTCCAAAAGTATCTAAAATTGTCACTACCGAAACATGTCATAGTACATTTATGCAATTTTTTGTATTTTAGTATGTTTTAGTAGTGTTTCATTATACGAGTTAAAATTCTGTAATGTGATGTGGTCGCTACCAAAGCATTACTATCACTACCGAAAATGTGCAGTCACTACTGAAACATGGTATGTTTTGTCAAAAATAAAGTATGCTGAATTATCAACTATCATCATGTTATGATAGTTTTTTGGTTCAATGTATATTCAAACTAATGAATCCTTAACTTCATCAGTATGATTAACTTCTTGCTTTCTACAAAGAAAATTTGGATTCAAAATACAACAAATCTCATAAATTACACTTTTTAAACTTTTATTATTTATTATATTATAAACTACACTTTTATTATTTATTGTTAAAATGTCATTGTAATGGATTTACCTCTGAAAAAATGTTAATAAAATAGCAATATATATATATATATATATATATATATATATATATATATATATATAGCAAAATCTTAATAGTTCAATATATCCCTTATTAAATTAATATTACTGTGTTTCAGAAGTGACAAATTTGGGGAGAGGACAAATATTCCAAAACTAACTGCAAAATTAACTGCACAATTACTAGAAATGTGTACTGTGGATATTATACAATTTGCATACATACAATTTTTTTGGAAAAAGACATTTTTTTTTTTCAAGATGTTTCCAATTGTGACTTTGGACCAATTCTGTAGAATATATTCATACATTCAAGGAGTATTCACAACTACAATGTTATATTATGACATTTTCTAACTCTAAACCGGCAAAAAGTGTGCAAATTGTATCCTGTAAATTGAATAATGGTGTTTACTTACAGTGTTGAAGATCTGTAGACCATCATGACCACCCGAAACATATATTCTGCCTTCAAATACAGTAACACCAGCAGCACTGCGGCTTGCACTCATTTCTGTAACTATCGTCCATCTGGTAACAAACACACATGCACACATGAAATCGGACTTTATGATTTTAAAGAAAGCCACAATAATTGTTGAGACAGAAAATAAATTAAAACCTAAATGGAGAGTTTTATAAACCGAGGAAAATAGAGTTGATGATACCAAGCATGTCTTTACCTAAAAGTTTAAATATTAATATATTAATGAATTAAATGATGAGAATAAATATGGCATCTAATACGCACGTTTCTCCATATAGTGGACTTCAGTGGGGATCAACAGGTTGAAGGTCCAAACTGCAGTTTCAATGCAGCTTCAAAGGGCTTTACACAATCCCAGCCGAGGAATAAGGGTCTTATCTAGCAAAACGATTGGTCATTTTCTAAAAAAAAAAAAAATAAATAAATAAAAATTTCTTTACATTTTAGCCACAAATGCTCATCTTGGACTAGCTCGACTTCACACAGTGCGTAATGAAGTTGGCATGGTCACACTTGGAGTAGGCAGAAGTACCAACCCAGAGTTTGCAAAGCGAACTTGCAAAGAAAGTCAAACTTCCTTTAAAAAAAAGGGTAAAATAACAATGTTGGATGAATTTGAAGTTGGAGGAGAAAATGAGTTGTCTTTCACCCTACCCTACCTGTTTGAACCAAAACACACAGAGGAAGATCTAACCACATGTGACGTTTCCAACGTGATTACGTAATGCGTGAAGTCGCAGATGCGCATCGCATAGCTAGTGCAAGATGAGCATTTGTGGCTAACGTATATGCATTTAAAAAAAAAAGTCTTTCGTTTCACTAGATAAAAACCTTATTCCTTGGGTGAGATCGTGTAGAGCCCTTTGAAGCTGTGCTGAAGCTGCAATTTGGACCTTCAACCTGCTGATCCCCACTGAATATTGAGAAAAATCCTGGAATGTTTTCTTCAAAAACTGAATTTTTCTTGAAGAATGTATAACTTACCTGTCAGTCTCTGGAGAATAGCACTCAACTGAATTTAGAGAGGATTTGCCATCATATCCACCACACACATATATATGCCCGTCAACTACAACTGTTCCCATTGCACTAATACAGAACAAAGACAAGAAATACCAAAAGCATCAGATATACATCACATGTACCCAAAACACTTTTTCAGTTCTTTCTCAATGAACAATTAAATAGCTGTTCAAATAAAACATTTTTCCCTTCACATATTATCATATATATAATATATCAATTTCAGGATTTCCTACCTGCGTTGAGTATTCATGCTAGCAACTTTGGTCCATGTGTCAGTTTCTGGATTGTAAACTTCCACGGTTCTAAGCCGTGATTGACCGTCGTAACCACCAATGGCATAAAGCAGCCCGTTGACGACAGCAACACCCACTCGACTGCGGGCTGTGCTCATAGGTTGGCATCGCTCCCAACAGTTTCCAATTGGATCAAATACTTCCACAACATTTAATGAGTCACCTGTGCATAAAACAACGAATCAACAAAAACTGACACTGACACATTGAATAAGTAGTACATGAGGTTTTTAAAAGGACAGCGTGAAGAAGACAATACCAGCACTATTGAGGCCCCCAACCGCATAGATTAAGCCTGCGATGGATGTGCAACATCTCTGTCGGGTCTTGTAGGCAGGAAGGTGCGGCCTTCGCTCTGGCATCAGGTGGTAATCTTTCGCCTCATCGACAAGGTCCCTGTTAGAAGTAACAGTAAAATCTTCAGAGATCTTGTGTTGAAAAATATATTTTCTATAGTTTTGTATATGTAAAAAATCTTTCAGTGTCATTTTTTTGGATGGGTTTTGCCACAAGTTCCAATTATGAGGCATAAGCTATCTTAACTATCTTAACTTGCCTGCATTTGTGGCAGCAGCGTACAAGCTCATCTTGTTGAACTCGGTCAGCAAGGAACTGAGGTCGACATAGAGGCAGTCGGGTTTTAGACATTAACTCTGGTAATCGTGACTCCCGATCTTCACGCGAATGCCGTACCCAAGCAAGCACGGCCTCAAACACCTACAGTCAACAAACAAGATCAGGTTTTCTCTTTTATACCGTCTCAAAAGAAAACACCCAAAACATCCATGCATTCAGCACCATTTTTTGTTGTAACAAGAAGTCATTACAATGTCTTCATCAAAATCTGACCTGCTCCTCTGCTTGGACGTTGAGCTCATCACAGCCCACAAGCTCAAACACTTCCTCTGGCCGAAGGGCCAGGAACTCTTCAGACATGGATACCTCCACAAAGTGCTGGTGAACGAAGCTGTTGGCTGCATCATAAAGCGTGGTGCACATCATAGTCTCTGCAAACTGCCGTACACCAAGGCAATTCTTTGGATGCAACCTGTAGATCAGACAAAAGTCCAGAACAATGAAATGTGTGTATGTGAAACAAATCACTTTTATGTAACTCCATAACCTGAGAGAGGCCTGTCACAGTTACAGTCAAAGTCAAAAGTTTACATACACCTTGCAGAATCTGCAAAAGGTTAATTATTTTAACAAAATAAGAGGGATCATACAAAATGCATGTTATTTTTTATTTAGTACTGACCTGAATAAGATATTTCACATAAAAGAGTCCACGAGAAAAAATAATAGTTGAATAGTTCAAAAGTTTACATACACTTGATTCTTAATACTGTGTTGTTACCTGAATGATCCACAGCTGTTTTTTTTAGGCGATAGTTGTTCATGAGTCCCTTTTTTGTCCTGAACAGTTAAACTGCCTGCTGTTCTTCAGAAAAATACTTCAGGTCCAACAAATTCTTTGGTTTTTCAGCATTTTTGTGTGTTTGAACCCTTTCTAACAATGACTGTGTGATTTTGAGATACATCTTTTCACACTGAGGACAACTGAGGGACTCATATGCAACTATTACAGAAGGTTCAAATGCTCACTGATGCTTCAGAAGGAAACACAATGCATTAATAGCCTGTGGGTGAAAACTTTGTGAATTTGAAGATCAGGGTAAATGTAACTTATTTTGTCTTCTGGAAAACAAGTATCCTCTGTAGCTTCTGAAGGGCAGTACTAACTGAAAAAAACATGATATTTAGGCAAAATAAGAAAAATGTACCCATCTTCATTCTTTTTAAAAGTTTTCACCCCTGGCTTATAATGCATTGTGTTTCTTTCTGAAGCATCAGTGAGCGTTTGAACCTTCTGTAATAGTTGCACATGAGTCTCTCAGTTGTTCTCAGTGTGAAAAGATGGATCTCAAAACCATACAGTCATTGTTGGAATGGGTTCAAATACACAAAAATGCTGAAAAACACAGCTGTGGATCATTCAGGTAACAACACGGTATTAAGAATCAAGTGTATGTAAACTTTTGAACGGGTTAATTTTTATAAATTCAACTATTATTTTCTCTTGTGGACTAAATGTGAGCGTCTTCTATGTGAAATGTTTTATTCAGGTCAGTACTAAATAAAAAATAAAGGGCATTTTGTATACATTTTGTAAAATAATTAACATTTTGCAGATTCTGCAAGGTGTATGTAAACTTTTGACTTCAACTGTATTACCTAATAGCCTGATTGTGATTGTGTGATGTCATTACTATTATTTAATCATTCAAATGTTTGGGGTCAGTGAGACTTAAAAATCTATTATGAGTCTCTTAAGTTCACCAAGACTGTATTTATTTGATTAATAATACAGAAAAAAAACAGTATTATTGTGAAACATTACAATTTAAAAGAACTGATTTTTATTTGAATATATATCTTATAATGTAGTTTATTCCTTAAGCTGAATTTTCAGCAGCCAGTACTCTAGTCTTCAGTGTCACGTCATCGTTTAGAAATAATTTGCTGATTTGATGCTCAGGAAACAATTCTTATTATTATTATTAATGTTGAAAACAGTTGTGCTGCTTAATATTTTTGTGGAAACAGTGATACATTTTTTTTAGGATTCTGTGGTGAATAAAAGTTCTTGAATGATCTGAATTAAAAAAAAATCTGAATTACTGAATTAAGCTTTTTTGAATTAGAAATAAACATCTTTATTGTCACTTTTGATCAATTTAATGCATCCTTGAAGAATAAAATGATTAATTTCTTTTGACAAGAAAAAGAAACTTACTGACTCACTGGTCTTATGAAGAAATATATATATTTTTAACTTTTAACTAACCTCTGTTGTAAAAAAGAGCAGCAGGCATCTTTGACATTTTGAAGCTGCAGGAAGCTGGCCCCTATCAGGAGGGCTTGGACATTTTGTTGGTCTATGGCTATGTGTCCGTTGTAGGCAAAGTTTATCAGGGCTTCAAGTGCACTGTTTAGAGGCAAAACAGAGATTAAATCTTTAAACGTGCATTTACAAACAAAACAAAAGAGCGTGTGTAGAGATCTTAATTGTCTATGAGGTTTGTATCTTCACCTTGGGTCCATGCCCTGCATGACAATCTCATCCTGTTTGCATTCCACCATGTCGTTGGTGAACATGGCATGAAAGTATGGAATAGAAGCAGCAAGGACTATTCTGTGAGCACTGAATTTGTGCTCTCCTACCTGCACAAACAAAGATAGATACACAAATCTTGATCAGAATTCATCTTACCAACACAATATATAAAAATGTCCTGGTTTAATGTTGGTAATTGAGTACTAAATAAAAAATCTAAAACATTACCACCCAAATAAACACAAATTATGACCACACAACAGACAAGTTAAATGTCAACGAATAAAGGAGCAAATGTGAAAACATGGAGCAGTGAGCCATTAGGGAAAATCTGATATACAGAAAGTATACCATAATCCTCAGCATGATCTGTAATATATATGTTCTATAAGCCAGCTGTTAGTCAGCAAAGACATGCATACAGCTGGTCAGGTGAAAAAGATAAAGAGGATTATTGCTCTGTGACCTACATAAAGGGCTCATGATGCAACAGTTAAAGCACAGCAGTACAACTTTCATTACTTGATCCCTTTATACAGCAACATAATAATATATAAATGCACATCACTCAAAAACAAGGTGCTGGCAAACCACCTCTATTTTTTATTTTATTTTAAACATTTCAGAAAAATGTGAACTATTTATCATTGTATAATATGCATACACTACCAGTCAGAAGTTTTTGAACAGTAATGTTTTTTAAAGAAGTCTCTTCTGCTCACCAAGCCTGCATTTATTTGATCCAAAATAAAGCAAAAGTAGTAATATTATCATGTTTTTACTATTTAAAATTACTGCTTTATATTTGATTGTTTGATTATGTTTCTGATTTCAAAGCCAAATTTTCAGCACCATTACTCCAGTCTTCAGTGTCACATGATCCTTCAGAAATCAATGTAATATGCTGATTTGCTGTTAATGAAACATTCATTATTATTATTATTATCAATATTTAAAACAGTTGAGTACATTTTTTTTCAGGATTCTTTGATGAATAGAAAAATCTAAAGATCAGCATTTATCTGAAATAAAAATATCAAAAGTGATGATAAAGACATTTATAATGTTACAAAAGGTTTCTATTCATCAAAGGAAAATTCTACTCGACTGTTTTCAACATAATTATAATAATAAATCTTTTTTGAGCAGCAAAACGGAATATTAAAATGATTTCTGAAGGATCATGTGACTGGAATAAATTACATTTTAAAATATACTCAAATAAAAAGCAGTTATTTTAAATAGTAAAAATATTTCAAAATGTTTTTGCTGTACTTTGGATCAAATAAATGAGACACTCAAAATCTTATTGTTCAAAAACTTTTGACTGGTAGTGTCTTAGGTCTTAAAATAATAATAATAAATTCTACATCTCTTTTCTTCTACATTTGTGTTCCTGCAGAAATACTTATACATTTCTGTTCCTGCAATTACTGATGCATGCTTTATTTATGTCCTTTTGAGAAATAAACCTTAAAATAAACTAAAACATCTAAAAATGTAGATGAAAACAGACATTATATTTCTAGTTTAAGTTCATTCCCTTAAAAAAGGAATTAAAGAAACAGGGTTCCCACGATCTTAGACAAAGCATAATATATAGACCTTTGAAAAGTCATAGAAATGCAATTTTTTAATAGTTGTGTCAAAGAGGAAAATATTTTATTGCATAAAAATTGCTATTTGGAAGTAAAAAAGATGTCTTATCCTATTATGACGAACAACCAGAAATTATGTGTAAATTCACTGGTCATAAACAACTTAAAAACATCTAGTTTTTGAACCTTCTGAAATTACAGAATGCAATTATTGAAATTTTGCCTATTCACAATTATTTTACTTACTTGCTTGTTTAATATGTTACCACCTCTATTTTCTGGAAACAAACAATTACCAGAAGTATCTTAGTCTACCTGCGGGTACATAGTCTTCGAAATTTGTTTGGGGGCCTTGGTGTGAAAAACCACTCGTATAGTCCCTCAGTATACAGACTGTAGGGATATCTGAGGCTGACTGTTAAACTATTTACAGATATATTTTAATATAGAACTGACAACAAACAGCAGGCAATGTTTTAAAAAAGCAACTGGTTCATTCTAATTCGCTAATGTAATTAATTATGTAAAAAAAATATTTTAATGCCACAGCCAAACTGTTATTTAAATTAAGTCAAACAGCTCAAGATATGTTGGTTGTCACAGTTGTTTCCATTAAACTCAGCGCGACTATATAGTTAAACATTAAACATAAGGAAGTGACAACTTCTTAACAGACCATGAAAGGGGAAATCACAATCCAAAATGTTTTTAAAAAATCTTTACAGGCTAAAATAATAATAGAAATAATAGCAGAATGTATTGTTTCTCCTCCGTGCGTTCGTACGTTAGTTTTTAATATACAGCTCATGTGCAGCTGATGAGGATGTTAGCTGCACATGCTAACTAAAAAAACACTAGAATAACTCGCTTTACAGCTGATACCAAATTTGTAAATATCAATTTTCTGCATTGAGACACAATAACAAACGACCTTCCAAGCTTAAACATTACAGCCCTTCCTATAGCAAACAGTGTCTGTGCTTCACTAGCCTCTCCCAATGCTGACAGCCCAGTGCTACTTGGTTAGCATTTCACTAGCAAATTAACCCTAACAAAGAAAAGCACATTACTTTTAGGGTAACGTCACACAGTTTCCCTTGTCGTCGGATCTCCTCCATCACTGCATATCCACGAGCAGGCAAATCGGCGACAGAAAAATGCATCAAATCTTCTAATTCTTCAAAAATCGTGTCACCCATCGTCATTGATGGACTGGAAACGACACTTTTTGTCCAAACCGGGACGCCGTAGCTTGAGCTGTATTACTGAGTGCCCTCCACCGGCGGTGTCAGTTCCCTATCAAACAGGGGTCACACACGGCTCAAATCAGATTTATGTGGATGTACTGGTCTTACTCGTGTGATTCACATGTACATCATGGCTTAGGTGGAGTTCAGACTATAGACCAGACTACAGTCCCTCATAGAAACCCACGTGACGGCAAGATACTGGCTCAATTTGTAATAGCAGTTTAATATACTACCAATTCTGCCATATAAAGATAGTTCAGCCTTTTTATGAGAATCTTTTGTTAGCATAAAGCAAAGGACAGAGGAAGGTGAAGGGTTTTGTCAGTCACACAAGTATACACATCTGATTATTGCGTAAACCCTTATGTGTAAGCTATACAGTTTTAGCTTAATTGACCACATTTTTGTCATTTTTATTAACTAAATAGCATTTCAAATGATATGTACTTTTTCGTTTATCTGATTAAATTTGCCAGCACTGACTGCTTAGACATTGCATGTCAAAAAGCTTTACCTGACAGTATATTAAAATAGCAACACTTCCATTTTAATATTAATTGGAGGTTATCCATAGAATGTTTCTAACACAAATGTTACATGGTTTCTTCTGCTCTCCAAGCCTGCATTTATTTGATCCAAAATACAGCAAAAGCAGTAATATTGTTACTTTTTTTTTTTTTTACTATTTAAAATAACTGCTTTCTATTTAAATATATATTATAAAATGTAATTTTTTCCTGTGATCAAAGCTAAATTTTCAGCATCATTACTCCAGTCTTCAAAGTCACATGATCCTTCAGAAATCATTCAAATATGCTGATTTGCTGTTCAAGAAACATTTTATTATTTTTATTATTATTATTATTATTATTATCAATATTTAAGACAGTTGAGAACATTTTTTTCAGAATTCTTTGATGAACAGAAAGATCGAAAGGTCAGGATTTATCTGAAATTTAAAAAAAAAACTTTCAAAAGCTTAGAGTCAGCACAATAATAATAATAATAATAATAATTATTATTATTATTGTTATTATTATTATTATTTAGTTATTATTAGTTTATAGAAATTATAGAAATTAATACTTTTATTTAGCAAAGATGCTTTGAATTGACCAGAAGTGATGATAAAAACATTTATAATGTTACAAAAGATTTCTATTTCAGATAAATGCTGATCTTCTGAACTTCCTATTCATCAAAGCAACCAGAAAATTTTCTACTCAGCTGTTTTCAACATAAAAATAAATGTTTTTTTGATCAGCAAATCAGAATATTAGAATGGTTTCTGAAGGATCACGTGACTGGCGTAATGATGCTAAAACTTCAGCTTTAAAATCACAGGAATAAATTACATTGTCAAATATATTAAAATAGAAAACTGTTCTTTTAAATAGTGAAAATATTTCATATAATATAATATTATATCATATAATATTTATTTTACTTTTACTGTTTTTGCTGATCAAATAAATGCAGGCTTGGTGAGCAGAAGAGACTTAAAAAAAAAAAAAAAAAAAACACATCAAAAATCTTACTGTTCAAAAACTTTTGACTGGTAGTTGTACTTTTAATAAAATTATGACTTTAAATGTATCACTTATTCCTAAAACTGTGAGTCCTCATTACATCATACAGATTAAAAAAAAAACACAGAATAATCTAAAAATAAATAAAATGAATCATATATATATGCTCATACTTAGGCTAAGAATGCATAAAAAAAAGCAGAGCAGATTTCCGCTGTCAGGTCGTCATGCTTTGCTAACCTTTGGAAAAAAAGCACCTCCTGGAAAATCTTCGGTAAGCTCTGATGGACTCCAGGACTAAATCACTCGGACTTGTGCCCTCACTGTGTTTTGTGTCAAAGCAATGCAGAAGTTTGTGGCACAGAAAGCTGGTTGTGAAACAGTCAAACTGGTTGTCAATGATCTACTCTTTTCAGCCTTTCCATTAGCTATTCTAGTTTTTTTCCATCACATCTCCAGAGCTGTATGTAACTAATGTGGCAGCTCGTACACTGTAAACACAACCAACAGAAGTACCCTTGATCGATAAGCAAGTGTTAAATATTAGTTTATTAAATATTCATTTGTAACTACGTTACTTTACCAGCAGGTGGCACAAAATATCCATTAACATGACTGCAACAAGTTCCAAATTCTATTTACAAAAATAAACAGAGAACAGACAGTCATTCTGGCAGGCATGAACTGGCAGGAAGTTTTTCAGGTAGAGGAGTCGTTACCTCGGGGAGAATTTAGCAGAAGTGCTTTTCTAAGAAACAAAAATGAAGATGATTAAACTGACTGTAGTGAATCTTTTTAGAAAGCAAAACAAGGCATAGAACAGATGTAGGCTAAGTGTTGGGATACCTGGTGAAATAAACATTCAGGAGCTGATTAACAGTGTATGAAGAAATGTAATGTGGTAAAAAGTGAGTATTTTCATATATGTTAATTAAAAACAAAATATTAAAGCGATGTTAAAGTACAATTGCTGATGGCTGGTACATTATTTGCAACAAATGTATTCATACTACACCTAGTAGAAACTTATGCAACTTCTCATGGGATTTCGCAAAAAAGAGTGTTAAAGGGTCAGTGAGTGCAAAATACTCCACAAACATATACAGTGAGTAGCCTTGGACGAGTATTTGAACATCTAAGACACCTTTAAAAGTGTCTAAATGTCATTGTATTAATCTAGAAACACATGATGCAAGACCCTTTCTCAGAACTAACTTCCCTTTTCTTAGATTTTCAGTCATTTTACATTTAACCAACAAGTCTCGGGGTCATTTTCAGGGCATTCGTATGAAGTTTCCTTCAAGTTTCCTTCAACTCAGGTGTGGTTAATCAAATTAAGTATGGGCATGTTCTACTAACGTTTGAGATGCAGAAAAGTGTCCTTTTAAAAAAAAAATGCATGTGTGCTATTTCTTTAAAATAGAATTAAATGCCTATTGTTTTGAACTTTTTAAGCATGTCCTAAGTGCCCAAATACATTTCAGGGCCACTAAAAAGGATATTCTGAGGAAGTGGAAGGTTTTCACACCTGGCTAAACCCCATCAGTCCTTTTAAATACTAGTTGCTACATTCATGCAAGCCTTGACTTGAGCAAGCCTAAATTACATACACAATTCACTGTTTACACCCTGCTTACTAGGAAGTCAATACAATACTGTGTTGAAATGGCATGTTAAGGCAGTATTGCAAATTTGTATTGTAATTTGATATGTAGGCCACATTGCTAAACCAATAACACTTTGCATTGTGTAAATTACGACTGGGGTTGAGTAATCTGGCATGCACTGAATTGTTTTATTGCACTGGACAGTAAAAGGATCACTGTGCATATTGTCTAAGCTTTACGGTAGCATATTAAAAAGAGGAAATTCAGAAAGCTCCAGCCAGTCGGGAAAGCTGGACTAAGATGAAGTGATGCCTGTAGGTCGGGCTCTTTAGTACACTGAGTATATGTAGGGTGGACTGCGACTGAACGTCCTGAGACCCACGTCTCTCACGTACGAGACTGTCTGTTATCGAGAGCCTTATCCCTTTTCTAAGAATCCTTAAGAATGGGATTAAATTCACCGTAGCACTGAATATTTTATCTCGCTTTTTAAACGCTTTTCGCGATTCGTGTCGTGTGCTGCAGTATTTATACGAGACTGACGACTGAACTGTAACTTGAAGTCGTGACCAGCGATATTCGTCACTCTTCGATATTCGTCAATGAAACACGTTTGCAGCTACAACATTGCAGCAAGCCTCAGGAGGTCCTGCGTGCTCAGTTGGTCTTAAAGGAGCAGTCAAAGCAGCACGCCAGGGTAAAATGACTATGTCCGTCCCAGAGAACATATCGGGGTCCGGGGGGAAAGAGGAGGAGAGTGAAGATGAGAGTGAAATCCTTGAGGAAAGCCCCTGCGGCCGCTGGCAGAAGCGACGGGAGCAGGTACGTCTCGAGGTTAATGGGCACATGAAGCATCGCTGTCATTTTCTTGTACAGACGAGGACTGGACGAGACGTAATTGTGTATTTAACCGTTATTAAACTACTTAAAGGGTTCTGCAAATCCAAACACATGGTGTTTGTGGGTGTCTTCGCGATAAACCATTCCCGTTGGCTTCTGTGCACATGGAGAGTTTACAGTGATTTGCAGCAGTTAAACACTGGAGAATATCCGAAAAAGCAACACGTAAAGCGATGCACATATACTTTAATAACACGTATTTGTGTTTGAAGGGCATTTAAAAACATTTCAAAAGTGTTACACGTAGTTTTCGTAAAAAATGTAATGTAAACATTTGAGTTCACGTACAGCCCCTCCCCCTCCCCGCACGTACGTCCATAGACACACTCAGGCAGATACGGAGCATACAAAGTTGAAGTTGCTATTGTTTTTATTGGTTTGTGTTTTACATTCTCATTTTTTTTTCTTGTTCTTTTTTCTTTTGTTTATGAGATAAAATGGGCGTGTTAGTGGGAGCCCACTCCCCTCGGCTTGTGTTGAAGCGTTGAGAGCTCGGTTTTCTTTGAGATAAGTTGCAGATACAGTATACTAAAGCTTATCAGTATTGGCACACGTTCAGGCTATCTATCTTACAGGACACTGGAACCTTATAACCTTCTCTTTTAAACACGTACTACTTGTAATGTTAACTGTGAAACTCTTCGTATGCAAATTAATGCTAATTAAATTAGGCTTTAGACAACCCCTCCCACCTGCAATTGCAACTGCTCACAATTCTGACTTTTTATCTCACAATTCTTTTTTTCTCGCAATTGCTAGTTTACATCTAGCAATTCTTACTTTTTTTTATAGAATTGCATGATACAAACTCTCAATTCTGACTTCTTTTCTCAGAATTGCGTAATTAAAAACTCACAATTCAGACTTTTTTTTCTCAGGATTGTGATAAACTCGGAATTGGGAGTTATAAAGTCAGAATTGCAAGATACAAAGTAACAATTCTGACTTTTTTTCTCAGAATTGTGAGAGAAACTCGGAATTGTGAGTTATAAAGTCACAATTCTGACTTTTTCCTCAGAATTGCGTGATTAAAAACTCACAATTCTGACCTTTTTTTCTCAGAATTGAGATATAAACTAGCAGTTCTGAGAAATAAAGTCAGAATTGTGAGATACAAACTCCAAATTGCAAGTTATTAAGTCAGAATTGCTAGATATAAAGTCACAATTCTGAGTTTTTTCTCAGAATTGCGTGATAAGAACTTGTAAATCTGACCTTTTCTCTGAATTGCTAGTTTGTCTCACAATTCTGACTTTTTCTCTCAATTGTGAGTTTATATCTTGCAATTCTGACTTTTTTCTTAGACTTGTGAGATATAAACTAGTTTATATCTCACAATTCTGACTTAATAACTCACTAAAAGTCAGAATTGTGAGTTTATATCTTGCAATTCTGGCTTTATTTCTCAGAATTGCACATTTATTTCTCAGAATTGTGAGTTTGTATCATGTAATTCTAAGAAAAAAAAGAGTCAGAATTGTGAGTTTATATCTCAAAGTTTTGAATTTATAGCTTACAGTTGCGAGTTTATAGCTCACAATTCTGAGGTGAAAAGTCAGAATTGTCAGATAAAAAGTCGCAATTACCATTTAAAAAAAGAAAAATCATTCAGTGGCGAAAACGGGCTTCCATACAAACCCATTGACTTCTAAATAAGCTTAGTAAGCATACTTATTTTAAGTAAAGTGGACTAGTTATTGGATGTCTTTCTCTAAAGTAATTTTTATTAGGACAATTTTGTTGTTCTTAATTCATTTTTGGGTTTACTGTGTAACAACTCTGTAAATGAATTAAAACTAATAAGATAAGAAATTGCACTTAAGTTAAGCCAAACAAATTTGTTTAGTTTGAAATCCCTGTTAGTATTTACTGTGTGCTTAAAAGCTTGGAACATAATACGCTCGCTTTATGTGCATATTTGTGAAAGTTTTCCATTTTATGTTACAAGCCATCTTAAGTTTCTTAGAGGTCAAGGGTAAGTCTCAAGAGGGAGTGATTTATGTATTCTTTTTCCATGACACTTGATTGTGAGAAGCAATAAAGATGCAGAATTGGATAAAAACAGTGGGACAAAGTGGCTGGAGCACAACAAGTAATTATTTCCTCCTTGTGAATAGCCTGTAAGTGCAAGAATGTTATTAGTATGTGGCCTGCTCCCTTATTGCGTCAGCGTTGTTAATGGTGCCAAAGCGCAAAGTGTTGGCTAAGAGGAGGACCGATGTGCTTGTACAACAAGAGTAAAAGTTTTGTTTGCGGTGGCGGTGTGGTGATGTTTTCTTTCCTCAGTGACTCTGACATTTAAATGGAGAGACATGGATCATGCCTCACAGCTTCCGTTCTGCATTTTGTTGCAGTGTGCACTCCCGACTGTTAGAAGCTGTAATGTTGGGAGTTTTTTGGGTAGTTGCAAAACTCTTGCATTAGGGTTTGTTTCGACAGTTTCTTTGTTTCGACAGTTAATTTTGCTTTTAGTCAATTGGGCTTTACTGCATAAAAGAGAGAACACACTAAATGTTTTATTTTTTAGATTTTAATCAATACAAAAGTTGTGTGTAAAATTTATTTGGAGGTAGGCTGTCAAACAATTAATCACATTCAAAATAAAAGTTTGTTTACATACTATATGTATATTTATTATGTATATATAAATACTCCCACAGACATGTGTATATATTTTAAAAAACCTTTATATGTATATATATTTATAGTTGTGTATATAATTTAGATTATATAGAAATATAAATATTTTATATATAAATCTAACATATTTTTCCTTAATATATACATGTATGTGTAAGTATTTATATATACATAATAAATATAAACAGTACACACACATATAGTATGTAAACATAAACTTTTATTGTGGATGCGATTAATCACGTTTAATAATTTTAATTTTTAGTAATTTTAAATTTTAATAATTAGTTTAAAAAGCAGTGTTGCCAAGCCCGTGGCTTTAACAATGTTGCCAGGGGTTGTTTTTCACGTCCGCGGGTTGAAGCGACCCCAATAACGTAACATTTAGCCCCTGGAATGCTAATTTTACCAGGGGAGCCCCACCAAAAAATGTGCATTTTACCCCCCGGAATGGGATTTTTAAAGGGGGACCCCCCTCAGAATGTGATTGGCTAGTTTTGGGCTAGTTTTGAGTAGCAATTGGCCGAGTTTTGTTGTGAAAACCTGGCAACCCTGTTAAAAAGGACAAATGAGGTTTCTAATATCACAATTAATTGACCAACATCATTGAATGTCAAGAAATGGAAGACTTCAGGCCATCCACACCAATGCACGCTAACATTCTTCAGACTAAAAAAATTGAATTAAAAATGATTCCGATATTGTTCCTAGGGCTGTGTGTCGGCAAGAATCTGGCGATACGATACGTATCACGATACAGGGGTTGCGATACACTGCGACACTGTGAACAAGGTGAATATATTGGGATATTTGTTATTTTAAGAATAGGATATACTTTAAGGAAAGCCGAACACACCACCATATGCAAACCTTAGCAAAAAATCAGTTCAAAAAGTTCAAAAGATCAGTCCCTATAACATTCTTATTGAATTACTTTTTGTGCAGTACGAGTAAAGGGGGAAAATAAAATGCCTGAAGGATTCTTTAGTTGTTAAATGTATAAAATGTAAGCTTTTATAAACAGAGCATATATATTTTTAGACCCTGCTTTAAAGGTTCACAGTTTAAGTTTACAGTTGTAACATACAAACGCACTGGCATGTTTTAAGATCAATCAGTGCAAGTTTCTTTCAGTCGAAACTGCTCAGACTCACATTTTAGTCTGGGACTAGGCTTGAGCCTGGTCTATGAAACCGGGGGACAATGTCATAACATTTGATCTGAACTTAAGAAATACATCTGCTTAATATCAATGAGAAATAAAGTGCTTGCAGGAATCCTAAAGAAAACTAAACTGTAAAACAATAAAATAAATACATGTATTGAATATCTTAGAACCTTTTTGCTATGAGAATTTCACAAGTTTTGGATTTCACAAGATTTCAGTTTGTATTTATGTTCCGCGTGGAATCGCCCACATGACGAGAGAAAGCGGCGAAAGCGAAAGAAAGCTACCACACCGCCCGCCGCTTTCACACGCAGAACCGTGCCTGCGCCGTGGTCCCGGGGCGGACGTTACCACAACAGCCGAGGTGGGAGCAGGAACTATTCTTTCATCCTCCATTACTTGCAGCGAACTAACGATAACATTAGTGGCGTGCCTTTATGTTAATATTTCCTGTCACTGTTTAAGTTCAGAGATAAGAAGACTGCCATCTAGCGGTCGGGATATAAACTCAAAACGAAGCCATGAATCTTGTATGATTTTTTTTTTATATCGATATTCCATTTTTGAAAACCGATACTGTATCGCCAAACAAAATATCGCGCTACTCACGTGTATCAATGTTTTCTTACACCCCTAATTGTTCCTCTGTTCAGTTATAATTGTGGGTAATGTGGATTCTGCTGATCTTTTAAGTTTAGAATTATTTTTAAAACTGAAAACAATAACAGTTATTGTTATAGATATCGACATTGATGTGAATGGGCTATAAGGCATCTTAGATGTTTCTGAAGATAAGTATCCTTAAGAATATCAGAGATGTTAACATCGCAAACTTTACACTGACTGGACAAAATATCTACACTCAGTAATTGGATATTTTGCTTTTAATAAACACATTTCTTATCAAATTTTCTTTTTATTTTATTTTCAAAGCAGTCTCCCTATGGGAAACCACGTTAACTATGAGTTTTTCAGCAGATGTTAACCACGGTTCATCCCCTACACTTAATTAGCACCGAGCACATGTGTGTGAATGAGAAACTCAAGGTGAAAATGACTCAGCGGACAGATGGGTGAGCGATGATGTTTTCTGGCAGCAGTGTGTTATTTTTCACGTAGAAACGCCACATGCAAACGAGTGCAAATCAAAACCATTGCTTGTTTCAATTAGCTTTTATTCTAACTTTCTTTTTATTGCTATTCTGTTGTGACATGTGAAGCAGCAGAAATGAATTAGCACATTTTCGAGTTTAGCTGTAATTGAGGCAGCAGAATAGAGTCATTATTGGAAAGATTTCTGTGATCACAGCCAGCTTGGCATAGCTCTTAAACACTTTTGTTATGCAACTGTTTTCCAATGTTTTGCTGGTTCTCAGAAGAATAAATAAACCTATCTGTGCAATTTCATCTGAAGAATTAATACTTGATGGGAGATAAATATACAACACACACAATTGTGCTGTTGTTCTGAGTATCAGCATGGCTGTGCAAATAACAGCAGTTGTCTTTTCTTTTTGTAATTTGATTAACTTACCCTTTAGACACAGTATGGCCAATTATTTGTCTGTTTTTGCTTTGTTAACAGTAATAATTCCAAACAACCCACTGTTGTGAGGACCATAAGTAACTGTTGTAAAAAAAAAAGTAAGAGTTGAGACTAATGCTTGCCAGTTCTTCAGCAGCTGTCTTTCCTAAAGTTTAAACAATGCAACAATTAAATCCTTTCCCAGGGAGCGTGTTGTGTATTACACAGTCAATAGAAAATGGATTGAAAGATGTTTAAATTAGACAGGGAAGGTAAAAATGTGCTTGGGCAGATCTGCATCAGCAGCTTCTTTGCCTTAATCTCAGCAGATCACAGGTTTCTTGTCTGAACTAAATGAGCCACATCTCAGAGACTAAAAAAAGCCCGGTCATCATCACTTTCTGAAGGACATCAGTAATTACTCTGTGAGAAGGCTCAGTACGACTAAAGTTCACCTAGACTCTGTGTTTAATGAGCAATGCTAATTAAATGTTCTAACAGTTAGATCTGTGACTGTTAAATATTCCTAGAGGCAAGTGCTTTTCATGGCTTTGCCTGCATTTACAACCAGCTTAAAGTTACAGGCACCCTCATTGACAAATCTACATACACTTAGTCATTCTGCTCAGCATGCACCAGTTAACATCTCTGTCTCAGACTCCCTCCCTCTGTCTTTCTGTATGTGACCCTCACACACCAACACGTATGAAAGGACGTTGTAAATGTTGTCTTCAATTGCATGTTGCCAATAGATTAGCCTTGCCAACCCACTGATCTCATACTGGATATTTCACTTCCTTTGGCATGGTAATGCTATAGGAGATTGCATAGTAGCATTTAGCTCAATCAGTTTGTTTTGGAACAGTGGTTTTGAATTGATGGATTGTGATGACCAAAAAATTACCAGAGTTTGTTCGCAGCTGTCTGAATGGTAATTGCTAATGATGAAATGCAACTAACCATATAACCATGCATAATTAGGATAGCAAAATAAATAAGCTTGTTTTGTGTAGATTGATGTGAAAAAATAATACATTTATTTATTTAGCATTTATATATTATTTTATATAATTTATATATAATATACACTACGAGTCAAAAGTATTTGAACAGTTAGATTTTTTTCTTCTGCTCACCAAGCCTGCATTTATTTGATCCAAAACACAGCAAAAGCAGTAATATTGTGAAATGTTTTGCTGTTTAAAATAACTGCTTTCTTTTTTGAAATATTCTTTTTTTTAATATATTTTAAAATGTAATTTATTCCTGTGATCAAAGCTAAATGCTTAGCATCGTTACTCTGGTCTGGTCACATGATCAGAAATCATTCTAAAATCCTGATTTGCTGTTCAAGAAACACTTATTATTATTATTATTATTATTATTATTATTATTATTATTAATTTGATGAATAGAAAGATCCAAAGATCATAATTTATCTGGAAAAAAAAAAAAAACACTTTTGTAACATTATACATTATACCATTCAAAAATGTATTTTTTTTTTGGAAAGAAATTATAGAAATTAATACTATGCAGCAAGGATGCTTTACATTAATCAAAAGTGATGATAAAAATAATAATGATGCCACAAAAGATTTCTATTTTAGATAAATGCTGTTCTTCTAAACTTTCTGTTCATCAAAGAAACCTCAGCTGTTTTCAGCATAATAATAGTAATAATGATAATAATAATAATAATAATAATAAATGTTTTAAATAAATGTTGAGCAGCAAATCAGAATATTAGAATGATCTAAAGGTTAATGTGACTGGAATAATGATGCTAAAAATTCAGCTATGAAATCACAGGAATTACATTACATTTTTTTAATAATACATTACATTAGTTTTAATAGTAAAAATATTACTGTTTTTGCTGTGCTTTGGATCAAATAGGCTTGGCTTGGTAAACAGAAGAGACTTCTTTAAAGAATAAATATTATAAATATTACAAATTACATATTACACACACACACTCAAAACAATGCAATATACAATTTAATGTGGGTCTTAAAGCAAAAACAGTTGATAGAATGCTTTTCATGGCAAATTTGGGCCATGACTAATATTATATTGAATGTGATACAGATACTATCTGTCATATAAACAATGATAGAAGCACCTTTGTCAGTTTCTAATAATACACACTATCTTATGAACACTGGCACTGTTAATAGTCTTTGTCCATAGCGGAAATTCAAGGGACTGTTGGCCCATATTTTTGTAGTGTCAGGCAGTTGCTACTTAAGTTACGGTTAGTTTTTCATTCAGCCTGCTTTTTCAGTTCAGTCCTCACACTGACAAAAGATTCCACAAGCATCTGTGAAAAATGCAAACTACCTGCTTGACGTCTTAAAAGGTAAATAAGCCTTTAAATGGGTAGTTTGCATTTTTCACAATTATTTCACAAGTCTTTTGTCATTCCTCAAAGAAGCAAACCTTTCTACTGGAGGCCTTCATGGCGAAACTAGAGGAAAAGGTTTGTCTTAAAATAGCTCAGCAGGTCACTCACTTTTCTGTTTTTAAAAGATTCGCCATGTTTTAGGTCGAGCGAACAGAATGTTCCTGTGTCTGTCACAATTAGATGTAAAAATGATCTAGATGAAGAAAAATTTTGGGTGCTGACCGCTTTCTTCCCTGAAAACGTTCAAATTGTTTTGGATAAGACTTGGTTATTATGATTCACATAACTACTGATTTACAGATCATTCATAAAAATGTGATGTTATATACATCGATGGTTGAGATGCCTGTTTATGCTGTTGATGTTTTTAGATTCAGAAAGGTTACTTATGCCAAGTGTTGTTAGTAAAGGCTAGTTTCACTAACTCCGCCCACTATTGCTCAGACAATTTATAGTACAAATAGCAGTTGTCTATTTACACGTCATCTAAATAGTATCATTTACTGTTTTTACACTAAGATGCTATGTGTTGCCATTTACTGGCGCAAAGTAAACTGTTTAGCCTTAGTGTAAATAGCTGCTGCCAACAGCTTTGCTGATTATGATGTGAGCTACCATGCATTGGTGGTTTAAGTGGCTACGGTTGCCAAATAACATCACAGTAGTTCATTAATATAGAATTTTACTGTGCAGGTTTTACAACGTGACATGACTCAACTACTCATATTTTTAATGCATTACTATTTTTGAGCTCAAGTGTTATAACGTTAAGCTGATTTTGAAAATATCCAACAGTCATCATTTATATGAGCAATGTGATATTTTCTGAAGTTCCAAGAAACATTTCAGGTTTGAATTTCATCAGAGAGTAAAAATGTATCATGGTTTCCACAAAAATATTAAGGAGCACAACTCTTTCAACACTGATAATACCAGTAATAAGAAATGTTTCAAATCTGTTTTTACCTCACAGGAATTTTTTAAAATTTAAATATATTAAAATTAGGGCTGTCAAACGATTAATCGCGATTAATCGCATACAAAATAAAAGTTTGAGTGTTCCTAATATATGTGTGTGTACTGTGTGTAATTATTATCTATATATAAATACACACAAATTAATGTATATGTTTAAGAGAAATATGTTATTTATATACAAAATATTTTTATTTATATATAATATAAATTCTTTCAAAATCATAATAAATACATATACTTGTAAATATTTCTTAAATATATACATAAATGTGTTTGTATTTATATATACATAATAATTACACACAGTACACACACATATATTAGGCAAACTCACACTTTTATTTTGTATACGATTAATCGCGGTTAATCATTTGACAGCCCTAATTAAAATAGGAAATTTGTAAGAATATTTTAGAATATCTTTGTTTTTAGTAATAATTGAACTGTAGTGTGTATCATAATTTACTGTGACAAAAAAAAAAAAGACTCATAAAGCATGCTTTGATCATGCTGCCCACTCCTGGTGTGATTGTACTGGCATTATCAGACACTCACAGGTAATGGGCCCTCTCACCCATTGAAAGGTGGTGATAATGCATTTACACTAATTAACCCAGTGGAGAGGAACAGCAGATTCACTGGTGTGTGTGTGTGTGTGTGGGAGAGAGAGTGAGAAATGAAGAGAGAGAGTGTGCCTTGGCTAATGGCCAGTGTAAAGCAAAACCAGCTAGCGCCATCTGTCTTACTGCATTAAGCCATCCATATGGTATTCTCTCTCTCACTCTCATCGCATGTTCATTTGTCCGGATTCTAGGAAAGCAATAATGTTGGCATTCTTATTCTGACCACTGCTCATCTTTCTTTGACACACTATATTATCAAGATGGCTTTTATAGACCCTCTGTGATTTGTGTTTGGCATTGGGCTCTAGTAGATTGTGCCAACCTCTTTCAAAGATCTCTGAGTCCCAGAAGACTGGCAGAGGTGGTTTCCTGTGACAGCCAGAGTGTTAGTGGTTGGTAGGAGAGGATTTAGATTAGTTCAAGGAATTTTCAAACCTTCACGCTTCAGTATAAAACAGCGTTTTTTTTTTTTTTTTTATTGAGCATCACAATGTTGAAAGGATGTAGTTTTAGAGGTTTGTTTTGTATGCTTGTTTATTACATTTTAATTGTATTTTAATCTGGAATGGACAATAAAACCTTTAGCTGAAGCATTGTTTCTAGTTGATGTCAACTTAAAGGGATAGTTCATCTAAAAATGTTGTTCTGAACTTGTATGACGTTCTTTCTTCCGCGTGATGCAAAAAAATATACTTTGGAGATGTTTATATGGAAGCCTGTTTCTACCACTGAATAACAAATAAAAAAGTTAATTGCAACTTTTTATCTTGCAATTTTGACTTTTTTTTTTTCAGAATTGTTATATATAAACTTGCAGTTCTAAGAAATGAAATCAGAATTGCGTGATTGCGAGATAAACTCGCAGTTCTGAGAAATATAGTAGCAATTCTGAGTGGGGCTGCAACAATTCTTCCATTCTATTGGAGTATTCGATTTCTAGCCGTGTCCAGAAATCGGCAAAATACCGGAAGTGGCGCATTCCGCATATTAAACCAATTAAAAAAATAAATAAATAAATAAAGCATAAGACTATAGAATTCACAAACGCTACAGTTTCATTAAATAAGTATATGTGATACAGGTTTAATATATGCGCTTTAATTATTTACATGCGTGTAGGTTATGTACGTGCATCTCAGAGCGGCTTTGTTCACATGATGCTGCTCCACAAACTGTTATCATTTACATATGCGGAGCATCTCAAACTCCATCTCTGCATGTTGTTGGGTGTTTGGGTTTATTATAACGTTCCTCTGGGAATGCAACGTGCGATATTTCACCAGATTTGTAAGGTAGATCATGTATAATGCTATGCAAACACAGGAGAATACATCATTGTCAATATGCTAACTGTTCATCTTGATTTCAAAATAAAAGCTCAAACCCTCTGCAGGCATTTGTTATAATGCGTTATGTACATTAGCTCTATTGCTTATAACACATAACAGTTTTGTTCAATAAAACCATATGATTACTTGCTTTTGGTACTTTTTTGGAACTAATTATTATTGCCTCATTGCTATTAGGATATATATGTATTTTAAGTTATTTTTTAAGGGCTATTGTTCCATTTGTCTGTTTTTATTACTACAAATAAAATGAATTATACTTATCAGATTGCTCCAATTAATTATCAGAATAATCAATACTCAATTATCAAAATAACTGTTAGTGACAGCCCTAATTCTGAGAAATAATGTCAGAAGTGCAAGGTATAAACTCTGATTTCTGACTTTTTTTCTCAGAATTGTGAGTTTATATCTTGCAGTTGTTACTTTTTTTTTCAAAATTGAACTTTATAACTCACAATAGAGAGTTTATATCTCACACTTCTGAGAAGAAAGTCAGAATTGCAGGAAAAAAGTTTTTATCTTGCAATTCTGACTTAATTTCTTATAACTGTGAGTTTATCATGCAATTCTGAGGGGAAAAAAGTCAGAATTGTTTGCTTCTTAAGTTTATATCTCACAATTCTGACTTTATAACTTGGAATTGCAAGTTTATATCATACAATTCTGACATTTATAACTTGCAATTACGAGTTTGTCACAATTCTGAGAAAAAGAATTGTGAGATAAAAAGTCGCAATAACAGTTTATTTTTTATTCAGTGACAGAAACTTGCTTCCATACGTTCAGGTCCAAACAGTGCAGATTTGACCACTCTGACTTAAAAAAAAAAAAATACTGTCAAAATATCTTCTTTTTTTGTGTGACCTCTGATATAGAAATTGTTGTAATACATATACCTATGTAATACCCTGAGCCACGTAGGTTTTCTGTATCACTTTTGAAATTTCCTCTTTTGCGAATTCAGTGTAAAACTGAATTTTTTTTTAAGTGTCCGTTTAAAAATCAGATAAATGAAAACACCATCTGTCTCTTTCAAATTCAGATCTGCTTTTTTATTGCTTTCTATTGCAATTAGCATATTAGATTCACTCTTTCCCTCAGGAGTTGATGTGATTAATTGTGCAAGAATAATCAGCCGAGCTTCTTCAGCCAGTAGAGACAATGCATCTATTCAGAGATTTGAATTCAGAGACATTAGATGACAGCGATAGGTTGTTCAAACTTATTAGTGTCATGTGTTAGTCTGTAAAATTAGCTTTTGATGACAGCTTGAGTATTTCAGCTCACTCATGCTCTGAGAATCCTAAATGAATCTCATGTGACTGACTAGCGGTAACTAGACCAGAACTGTCAGATTTTCACAGATATAAGACTTAACTAGAATTTCATACAGCATTCAGCTTTACTTCCACCGATGGGGGTTAAATAATAGCTCAAATCATCCATAAAAGTATGACTTATAAGATGATTTATTTACACAGTTCCCATGGTTCTGGAAAGCCTGGAGATATCAAATTGTGTTTCATTTTGTTCTGCTCTAAAATATATATCTATATATATATAGCAGCTAGATACTGTGCGTGTGTAAAGTGTAAAGTAAAGCCATTTAGAATTTGATTTGTGAGTGAGTCATTTTTTTTTTTTTTTACTTGACCTTGATATTTCATCATGTACTTGGTGTTTCTAAAGAACTGGCATTGAGCAGTTGGATTTTCTGATTCACATGTGAATTACACTGTGCCATTGTGTGTGTGTTTGCTATATTTAGGCATTTTTCCTTTTTCTTTTTCAGAATGTCACAAGTAAAGACACTCCTATATTGCAGATACATGTGCCACTCTTGTAATCTAGGAGAACTTTGCTCAGTTCTCCATTCACTTATCACCAGGGCTCCAATTTTGTATGAGTTTACTGTGTTTTAAGCCAAGATTGTGTCTAATAATTGATGGCTATATTCAACTTGGTTCCTCAACCAACCAAAAAGTTAGGTAAGAACTATTTGTTTGTCTTATGAAAGCCAGACGCTGCAGGTGTTCTTCTCTTGGCACAACGTTGGAAAATACCGGTTTTCAGAACTTTGTGACAGAAAGTCAGAACTATTAGAGGAAGCAGATGAACCGTTATAAGAGGAGACAAATCTTTCAGTCCGTTCACACCATGGCTTCCCACATCTCCAGCATCACAATGCAGTGCATTCATGAGTCGTGAGTGTGGTGACTAACACTGTTTTGCGTGGACATCACATCATGCTCTTATTCTATAATGCTCTTTGTTTACTTTCCTCTTATCGTCCTTCACCCTACTTCTCTTTTTGTTAAGTCATATGATGTCGGCTGCTACATATTGCACCGTTCTTTGTTTATGATCCTTCCGAGTCCATCAGCATTGATCGCTCTTCGCATTAACCCCTCATTCAATGCCAGAGCTCTCAAATGTATAAGTGCAGCAGACTTCGATCCTACAAGCCTGTTGTGACTGTTCCTTCTTCACTTCGAAAATCAACTCCAGTGGCGCACTTGTCCTGGTGTGGCTTTTAAAATGTTGCGGTTTATGTAATAAAGTGGTGCATTAGGCACCACTGGCCTGAATTTGGGCTTCTGGCGTACAGAACAATACGTTCTGCAGATCACAAACAGCAACTGAGCTATTTACAAAAGAGTGCAACTATGGACCTGCCTTAGACTCCTTAAATTCCTGGCTTGCATTTCATTCTCCCGCTTCAACAAACACACCTACTTTGCTCGGTTTACCTAAAAGCAAATCTATTCATCACTTAATGCTGATTTTGCCAACTCTTTATTTCATACGTGAATGCAGGATGAAAGGTTGAGCGCTTGGGGAGAGGGATGCCCTGAGGCAAGAGCTGAAAATACACCACCTCTGTCAGCACTCTTTCTTTGGGTAGAGTTACACAATACAGCCTAAGCTTGTAGAGGATGCAGTGAATGCTTGATGAGTGTGACACTTTACTCGTAGGATTATCACATTGAATACTCCTTTTGAGTGACTGCCAAGTGTGTGAACCTCAGGAAGGTCAAACTGATATTGTGCTCAGAGTGTTTAGGTACATTTCCTGAAGATCAATAGTTTTTATGCTTGTCCTGTATTGGCGATTCTATCCATCCACTCAGTCGAAGACTGAAAATGAAGAGAAGAAATTGTTGAATCAGGCCATAGCTTCATAAAATGAAGGTTGAACCACTGATGTCACATAATGATGTCCTTACTACCTTTCTGGTCCTTGAACGTGTCAGTTACGTTGCTGTTTATGCAGGGTCAGAAAGCTCTCGGATTTCATCTAAAACATCTTAATTTGTGTTACTAAGATGAACAAAGGCCTTACACGTCATGAGAGTGAGTAATTAATGACAGAATTTTCATTTTTGGGTGAACTATCCCTTTAAACCAGGTTTTAATGTAACCCTGGGTTACCTGTTCATAATTAACACTGGGTTAGAAATTAATTTCTAACTGGTAAGACTTTCAAATTTTCACTGTACCTTAGGGATGTCACAATACTCAATACAATACTGAACCGTTCATTACAACATCCACGGTTTAATACGTGTTTTTTGGTTTTGTATTTAAATAATTTCCTTGTTTTATTTCTCTCAAAATTTGCTGTGTGTGTGCCCGTGATTTCATGTTATGAAACGAGGAAACGCTTCTCCGTTTATATTTGAAAAAGCAACACTTGCAGAGCATCTTCTCTTCTAATGAAATGCAATGATAAGCCTTTCTAAACTTGTCCAACAAAAGAGAACATTATGTCGATTAGCAAAATATACTTAATCATTATGAAAATACCCGAGATGGCTTGAACACAGATAAACCATATATTATTGCAGACGAGTGTTTATTGTCCTTACATTTCAACATTCAAAACGTTTAACGTTATATCTTTTTATTCAGTTTCAGCAATAGCGATGCCTTTATCAGGAACGTCATCAGTGTTATCTCTTTGACGCATGTGGATTTTCTGCACGAGGGCGCCCTCTGGCGTCCAGTATGAATGAAACCTATCCAATTTTGCGTAAAATTTTGCGGTTTACAGGAGTATTTTGTTGTTATTTAGATGCAAAAAAAAAAAAAAACACACACTGATGTGGCAAGCTATCAGAACCGAACCAAACCAAACCGTGGACTAACTGTATTGTTGCATCCCTACTGTACATTGATAAACAGGGAATAATTGTGTAATGTAGGCTGGGTACTGATAGCGATTTCCATATTCAATTACATTTTGATTCATTCATGAACTCTAGAGTCCGTTTTAATTTGAATCTGTTTCAGCTGTAATGTCTGTTTTGCTTGCATATGAAAGTAATTCTTTCTTAGCTGGCATAAATTATACGGGAACTTAAATTGCTAAATTATTAAATTGCTGTTTATTAAAGATGTAATAATCAAAAATAGCTCAAAACTGCCATATATGTAACATATATAACAACGTGTTTTTTAAGTTATTTCTATAATTGAAAAGCTGAATTTTTAGCAGCGTATACTCCAGTCTTGTCACATGATCCTTCAGAAATTATTTCAATATGCTAATTTGGTGCTCAAGAACGTTTCTTATAATCATCAGTGTTAAAAACCATTGTTGTTTAAATACACTACCAGAAAAGTTTTTGGACAGTAAGAGAATTAATGTTTTTTAAATAAGTCTCTTCTGCTTAACAAGCCTGCATTTATTTGATCCAAAGTACAGCAAAAACAGTTAATTTTTTTAAATATTTTTACTATTTAAAATAACTGTTTTCTTTTTGAATATATTTTAAAATGTAATTTATTCCTGTGATTTCAAAGCTGAATTTTTAGCATCATTACTCCAGTCACACAATCATTCAGAAATCATTCTGATATTCTGATTTGCTGCTCAAAAACATTTATTATTATTTTTATGTTGAGAACCGCTGAATAGAATTTTTTCAGGTTTCTTTGATGAACAGAAGCTTCAGAAGAACAGCATTTACCTGAAATAGAAATCTTTTGTAACATTATAAATAGGGATGTGACGAAATCTCGTGGCGACGATGTGTCTCGGAGGATATCATGCAAAACATTTAGCAGTGTTTACATTAGAGCTGCACCATTAATCCTTAAAAGATCAAGATCTCCATTTAAACACCCACGCCATCTTTTTCCTGAATGACAACGATTTAGCTATGTCTATTAGGACTGTTTCACATGGCGAGTGTCAGTGGAGCGTGAGAAGCACGTTTTGTCGCTGCCCATGATAATGAATCAGAGGGGCGGCCATCAGTACGCTTCCGATGTGAATGCTGTCATTCACTGATATGGGCGGCGACAAAACGCGCTGCTCACGCTTTACTGGCGCTTACGATATGAAACAGGTGTTAAAGACATTCAAATTTGCATTCATGCTGCTGCTGATCCAGAAAGAGCAACACAAACATCTTTTCAACCACATTATAATCATTATTTCTGTGTTACAGACATTTAAATAACAGCAGTACTGGAATAAAATTAATAGGTTGGGTATAAACTTTTATGTAAACTATCTATGTATTTTAATGCTTATCTTCTTCCGCCAGGAGGTGGCGACAACTGCACGTTTAAAAAAAGTATGTCATTGAATTATTCATTCAGGAGATTCCAATAGTCAAACAAGTGTTAATGAATTGAGACACTGACTCCTTCATTCATCATTTTTTTTTTATTTATTTATTTTTTTTTTAATGAATATATGTTTTAAAAAGACTTAAGCAATTAGCAGTTTGTCAGAACCACTAGTAAATTACGTTATTTTGTTTAGTTTTCTCATCTTTTTTCTCCAGAATCGTGAGAGAATCATGATCTCTAATTTTTTATTAAAAATAGCTGGGATTCTCAATGTATCCAGAATCGTGAAACTCTTGTTTAAATGTTTATTACTGCATATAATTCATTAAAATGGAAGTTTAATTTCATAAAGTACAAGCTGATTTCAAAATGCACCTACATTTTTTTTGGGGCATTTCGTCTTTTTCAGTTGAATAAAAGACAATTTTCTCTATATATTTCATCATTGAGGATTTCTTAAAAAAGTTTAAAAGTCTCCTCTCGTGAACCCAGTCTCGTGTCTCGTCTCGTCTCGTGGGATAAGTGTCTCGTCACACCCCTAATTATAAATGTCTTTATAATCACTTTTGATCAATTTAAAGCATTCTTGCTAAATAAAAGTATTAATTTCTATAATTTCTTTCCCAAAAAAACAAACTAAATTATACTGACTTATTTCAGAAAAAAAGCTGATATGTGGATCTTTCTATTCATCAAAGAATCCTGAAAAAATGTACCCAACTGTATTAAATATTGATAATAATAATAAAAAAAAAGTTTATTGAACAGCAAATCAGCATATTAGTAAAACTTCTGAAAGATCATATGACACTGAAGGCTGATGCTGAAAATTTAGCTTTGATCAGGAATAAATTACATTTTAAAATATATTCAGAAAACCATTATTTTAAATAGTAAAGATATTTTGCAATATTACTGCTTTTGCTGTATTTTGGATCAAATAATTGCAGGTTTGGTGAGCAGAAGAGAATTCTTTAAAAAAAAAAAAAAAACATGAAAAATCTTACTGTTCAAAAACTTTTGACTGGTAGTGTATTTATTTATTAATGTTTTTTGACATATTTTAGACCTGCACAAAATTGTAATATATTTATCATACAGTATATGCTATGCCAACAATCTGGTTCCCAGACTGTCTATGGAACGACCTTTAAAAAGTAGGCCGTTTCTAAGTATTTCTGTCAACTCATAAATTGATAACATGAAACACTCTGCATGCTGTGTTTTCCATTTGAATAGTTGGGTGGTGAACGACAGATGGAAATACCAGCAATTCTGCTCATCTTAGGCAACTCCTTAATTCTTTCAGAGAGCTTTACCACAAGAATGTAGAGCAGCGCATTTGTATCTCTTTCATGTCATGTCATGTGTTGATCTCCACCTCCAGACCCCTGAGTAGGGAGCCTTCAGGCCGTAATGGTGGTCTTGAGTGACACTGGCAGTTCAGCTAACAAGGCCTGCTTGTTTTCACATCTGGAATTGGGTGTCTGTCTAGCTAAGTGTGTTACACAACCAATTTTTTGCCAACATTACAGCACAGTGCACACATGAGTGTCTCCTGTATATCAGTTAAAACTGGCGTCAGGTCATCTTGCTCCATGACAAAGGTAGCCGCCCCATTTGTATTGAGACAAGACGTTTACTTGTGTCTGAGGGGCCCAGGAGGCAGCTGGGGTTAGCATGCTGAATTCAAGCACCATTCATGATGATAATTGTATAGCTGGAAAGCTGTACCTGCATATAAAGCGCTGATTCATTCAGGTATGCATGTGAATCCATTCATATTTACTCTGTTAATCCTCAGAGATGTTTGATAGGATATATAAGGGAAAACTGAGCATGCATGGTTAGGTTTCCAGGGATGAAAGTAGTTCCATAGAAGAACATCTTATTAGATTTCATACATTATGCAGGAAGAGGCAGTGCCGCTGTGACAGACGCAGGGTGGGGGATGAAAGGGCAGGAAATGAAGATCGTAATGTTTGTTTTCATTGGGAAAGCTGTTGTGTCGGTTCATGTCAGAAAGGATTTCAAAGCACTGAGCGTGAGATGATATCAACTGGGCACAGTCTTACCTGTTATTTGAGATTTACAGTTTCTAACAATTTATTCTCAAAACATTCTTTATAAACACCCACACAAGAGAGACCCGAAACCAAGAACTGAACACCACAACTACATTATTTTGACAGCAGCTTACTTCATTTGTGGGTAGTGTGACGCGTTACATATCAATGGGCTTTTTTATCCACAAGATGTTTTAGGATCATTGAGTGGACAACACTGGCTGCGCTATATTTTTTTGACTGTAAAACAAACTGGCTCACAAGATTTAAGAATCGGCTTATATGGGTCTCATTGTACGTTTTTGATTCGTTTAACCTTTTAACTGTCACCCCCCCATTTTTTAAAATAGGCATGAAAGTGCAGTATCCAAACTTAAATTGTTGTAATTCATGAACACTTTGAAATACAGATCTAATGTTGGTATCTTTTTAAAGCAGACAGTCAGCAAATTCAAAAAAATAAGTTATAGAAGTTCAAATTTATTAAAAAGAAAATGCACTGTACAATTTTTAGTATATTTTATATAAAATACATATTTTACATAATAGGTTTTACCCTAAAATTGATATCAAATTGAAGCCTTATGTCTAAATAAGTTATGTTCCAAATTTGAAGTTGATATGAAAAAAATTGAGGTTCCTGTGAAAGTTTGTTTAGGGCGTTGTACCACAAACAGCCAGCGGGTGCCATCCAAAGTCTATAGAATTTTTTAAAGAGTTTTTTTTTTTAATGCATTTTTCTGTCACAAATGTGTAAATTTCTCAGTCAGTTTTACTTCTATCACAAAATCACTCAGACCTTTCCAATGATATATTTTTTTGTCAAGATTCTAAAAAGTTCTGATTCCAAAAGACCATAATGCATTTTGTAATACGACACTTGACACCACCGCTAAGGGGGAAGAGACCGCCAAAATAATTTACAGTACAATTTCCATGGTAACACAATTCAAACACAATTTCAAAATGGTTTTCATAAGATGATTCTTTCTAAGCTTTCAAATGATATATAACTTATGATGATTATTAAAATATTTGATAGAGAAAAGGTAAACGAAAAAAAGAGCACCAAGCGTCCCACAGTTAAAGGGAAGTTCACTTCCAGAACAAAAATTTACAGATAATTTACTCATCCAAGATGTTCGTGTCTTTCTTTCTTCAGTTGTAAAAATTTATGTTTCTTGAGGAAAACATTCCAGATTTTTCTCCATATAGAGGACTTCTATGGTGCCCGTGAGTTTGAACTCCCAAAATGCAGTTTAAATGCAGCTTCAAAGGGCTCTAAATAATCCCAGCTGATAAAGAAGGGTCTTATCTAGCAAAACAATTGGTTATTTTCTAAAAAAAAAAAAAAAAGTACAGTTTATATACTTTTTAACAAAAATGTCCTACATTGCTGTTTTACTTTTTTTGTAAAGGGTGTTTGACCCTCCTTGCACATTCACTTTGTAAACACTGCGTCGGTACTTCTGCAGCGATGCAGGTGATTTTGAAGTTGGAGGAGACAATGAGATAAGAGTTTTTCAACACACCCTAACTGTATTGACCCGGATTACACGTAGTTCGCATTCGCATCACAGAGCTAGACAAGACAAGCATTAAAGGTTAAAAAGTATATAAATTGTACCCCTTTTTTTTGTTTGTTTTTGTTTTGTTTTTTTAGAAAATAACCAATCGTTTCACAAGATAAGAGCCTTCTTCCTTGGCTGGGATCATTTAGAGCCCTTCGAAGCCGCATTTAAACTACATTTTGGATGTTCAAACTCATGGGTCCCATAGAAGTCCACTATATGGAGGAAAATTCTGAATTTTTTTCTTCAGAAAATAGAATTCTTTATTTTCTTTAAATTATCTGTACATTTTTGTTCTGGAAGTGAACTCCTTTAATAGAACTGGATTGTTTGGGAATCAAAATACTTTCATCACTGTATGTTTCATGCTGTAGATTCACTAGCAGTATTGTGGTGCAGAACTAAACATCCGTTATTTTATTTAAAGAAGAAAAACTTCTAAAAGAAATGGTCTTTGAACATTACGGTTTTATACATGCTTATGTCAACAGCTCCAGTGCATATAGATTTTTTTGCTTTCTGAACATTGATTTCTAAATGCGCTAGACTATAATTTGATAAATCTTAACATCCTATATGTGCGTCACTAGAGTGCATTGAGGTACAATATTAGCCAGGCGCAACCGCCTGTGATTGCACATAATTTGGAGACGCCAGCTGGGTAGAAGGACGCTCTCTGTCTTTCAGAGGAAATGGAAAGTTATTTTATTTGTTTTGAAAGACATTCCTTGTCTGTTTGTGCGGCATCTAGGGAATTAATTAACTCCAAATGTAATTGAACATGTCTTTAGTGTCCTTGTGTTCTCTGTCTTACATAACGAAGTTTTGCTGTGCTCAGCTATTATTAGTGAAAGTGTCATAAAACTTGTTTTACTGTTGTCCTGAGGTTGATTTACATCAGTCAGCCCTTTTAATGGTCACTATTCAACCTGGTACACAATGGTGATTAACAGTCAGTGTGCTTAAAGGGATAGTTCACCCAAAAATGAGAATTTAGTCATTAATTACTCGGCCTCATGTCGTTTCAAATCCGTAAGACCTTCGTACATCTTCAGAACACAAATTAAAATATTTTTGATGAAATCTGAGAGCTTTCTGACCCTGCAAAGACAGCAACACAACTGACACATTCAAGGCCCAGAAATGTAGCAAGGACATCGTTAAAATAGTCCATTTGACATCGGTGGTTCAACCTTAATTTTATGAAGCTATGAAAATACTTTTTGTGCTCAAAGAAAAAAAAATAACGACTCTTCAGTGTCAGTCTACAATAGGGGTGAAAACTTTTGAAATTTAAAGATCAGGGTAAATTTAAGTTATTTTGTCTTCTGGGAAACATGTAAGTATTTTCTGTAGTTTCTGAAGGGCGGTACTAAATGAAAAAAAAAGATATTTAGGCAAATAAGAAAAACGTACACATTTTCATTCTGTTCAAAAGTTTTCACCCCCGGCTCTTAATGCATCAGTGAGCGTTTGAACCTTATGAAATAGTTGCGTATGAGTCCCTCAGTTGTCCTCAGTGTGAAAAGATGGATCTCAAAATCGTGCAGTCATTGCTGGAAAGGTTTCAAATACACAAAAATGTTGAAAAACTAAAGAATTTGTGGGACCTGAAGGATTTTTCTGAAGAACAGCGGGCAGTTTAACTGTTCAGGACAAACAAGGGACTCATGAACAACTATTACTAAACAAAAAAAAAAAACAGCTATAGATCATTCAGGTACAAACACAGTCAACAACAAGAATCAAGTGTATGTAAACTTTTAAATAGGGTCATTTTTATAAATTCAGCTTTAATTTTCTCTTTTGGACTATATGTAAATATCTTCTATGTAAAATATCTTATTCAGGTCAGTACTAAATGAAAAAAATAACATGAATTTTGTATGATCCCTCTTATTTTGGTAAAATAATTAACATTTTCCAGATTCTGCAAAAGTGTATGTAAATTTTCTGCCCTTAACTGTAAGATAAATGTTCATAGAGTTAAACATTGGGACTATTATCAGTTATGCAGATTATTTGTGCTTGAACTGCTACTTGACTTGATACTATTTAGCTGAGTAAACTTTATAGTTATTTTTCCAACACTGACACCTTGTTCTACTCTTATTTTGTTGTGCCTGAATTCCCTGACCAATTAAAAAACTCTGTTGAAAAATGTACCAAACAGTGTTATCAGTTTGTAGTCATATGTTTTTGAATCTGAGATAAAGTTAAATCCAAGGCCTTTTAGAAGGCAGCTGCTTCTCAGCATGATAGGATCATGTTGTGTCTGTCTCCAAAACACATAGCTTGAGTTCAGCGATCAGCAGGAGGGGAGCAACTTCAGCCTATAAATATAGAAAATATAAATATGAAAATGCTGGGCGTTTATTTTCTTTTGGACAGTTGTGATAATAAAAAGACTGGTTCTGTCCAAAAAAGGTGGCGACTTGGAGTGTTTGGAGAGCAAACAGCGGTGTGCCCTTTTTAGTATTTTGGGCTTCATTTACGGCATTACAAAGACACAAAACAGACAAGAATTTACAGGCCATTCAAAGTGTTGTCATGTTCGCTCCACGCAGCCCAAACCACAATGTGCACCATGGGAGAGTTGTGGAGCAAGGAGGCGGAGAAGGGGGGCGTGTCTTTTTTCTTCTTCTTCACAGAAATACTCATTTCCTGTGCTAACAATACCAAGAAGTTAATACTAAAATATCACATTTGCAAACACTAAAAAAGTTGTGCAATGAGAAGTAAATATTGCAGATATCACTGGCTAAATGGTACTTTGTGTGAACTTGGCAAAGTCTGGAGTGCTAAACTCACTTTCCACCCTTTCCTCTCTCTCTGTGTCCCTTTTTTTTCTGGTTTAGGTCAGTCAGGGAAATGTCCCAGGCATTGAGAGTGCGTACTTGGCCATGGACACTGAAGAGGGGGTGGAGGTGGTGTGGAATGAAGTGCAGTTTTCAGACAAGAAGGTTTTCAAATCCTTTGAGGTAAGACCATGCTTGTTTTCCAGCATCGATGTTATGGGTGGGATACTTAGCATGCTGCACCACAAACATCTGTGAAATGTTACTGTATTGAAGCGTCATCATGCTGGAATTGTGGTACGGTGACAGAAACAATGTTTGAAATGTGAAACCAAGAGTTGATAAGTAGTTTGTCTTACGCAGGAGCGGATAAGGGAGATGTTTGAGAACCTCATGCAGGTGGAGCATCCGAACATTGTGAAGTTTCACAAGTACTGGTTGGACATGAGAGAGAGCAGAGCGAGGGTGAGACACAAGACACACCTAACAGAAATGAACGCCTCTGTGAACTTTACCCTAAATTCAGACGTTAACATTTTCTTTCGTTACGTGCCGCACAGGTGATTTTTATCACCGAATATATGTCATCTGGAAGTCTCAAGCAGTTTTTAAAGAAGACTAAGAAAAACCACAAAACTATGAATGTGAAGGTGAGGTGTTTTATCAATCATTGTAATTGAAAAACCTGTATGCAGAAAAGTTAGAGGACAATGCCACCTTCTGGCAGAAATATGACAAAATCATAACACACTGGTACTGTCTGTATGTCTCAGGCATGGAAGCGTTGGTGCACACAGATACTCTCTGCACTCAGGTAGGACATTGAGGATTTATCATCTGAGTACTCGTCTGCAAATTTGCTGTTAAAGCTGAAGTGTGTAAGCAAAATAAAAATATTTTCCCAGCTTAATATACAGAGGCAAAGTCAGTAAATACTGTGGCTCAGTGCCGCTATCAAAACATTGCTTTGTTTGTTTGAGCATCTCGACCAACCCAGCATAGCAACACTGACTCAACCAATGGTGTGAGTTTGGGGGTGGGGCTGTCTGTTTGTTTGGCCAATGACAGATGAGGGGAGTGCTTGGGAAAAAAGTTTGAGACTTTTTTGCAATTATGTTTCATGACACTGGAAGTTACACATTTCAGCTTTACAACTAGTACTTTAATATAAATAAGTGTTATATATATATATATATATATACATATATGCACACACACTGAAGTTCAAAGGTTTGGGATCAGCAGGATTTGTAATGTTTTTTTAAAAAAGCTTATTGTGTTCATCAAGGCTGCATTTATTTGATTAAAAAAACTGGAAAAAAAATGTAATATTGTAAAATATTATTATGATGTAAAATAATGTTTTTTTATTTTAATATACATTAAATTATAATTTATTTCTGTGATGCAAAGCTGGATTTTCAGCATCATTACTCCAGTCGTCAGTGTCACACAATCCTTCAGAAATCATTCTAATATGCTTATTTATTATCGATGTTGAAAACAGTTGTGCTGCTTAATTTTATTTTTATTTTTTTGGAACCTGTGGTACTTTTTTCAGGATTCCTTGATGAATTAAAATTTAAAATCATCAGCATTTATTTTAAATGGAAATTTTTCTAACAATATACAGTGCTGCCAGAAAGTTAAGTTAAAAGTAAATCCTTTGGAATTTTCTATATTTCTGCATAAATATGACCAAAAAGTTAATCAGATTTCAAGTCCTGAAAGTTGACAAAGAGAACCCAATCAAATAAATGAGATGAAAATATATAGTTTGTTATTTATTTACTGAGAAAAATGATCCGGTGTTAAATATCTGTGAGTTGCAAAAGTATGTGAATCTCTAGGATTAGCAGTTAATTTTACAATGAAATTAGAGTCCATTTGTTCAGATGTGAACAAATATTTGTGAAAGTGAATCATGGCATGAACAAAGTAGATCTCTGAGGACAACAGAAAAAGAGTTGTTGTTGCTCATCCAGCTAGAAAAGGTTACAAAACCATCTCTAAAGAGTTTGGACTCCACAAATCCACAGTCAGACAGACTGTTTACAAAGGGAGGAAATTCAAGACCACTATTACCCTCCCTAAGAGTGGTTGACCAACAAAGATCACTCCAAAGCAAGACTTGTAACAGTCTGCAAGGTTGGAAAGGACCTCAGGGTAACTTTTAAGCACATAAAGGCCTTTCTCGCATTTGTTAATATTAATGTTCATGAGTCTATCATCAGGAGAACACCATGAACAAACCATGGTATGAAAGGCAGAGTTGCAAGGAGAAAGCCACAACTCTCCAAAAAAAAAAAAAAAGGAACACTGCTGTCGGTTTGCAGTTTGCTAAAGATCACGTGGATCACAAGTCAGGGGGCTATTGGAGAAATGTTTTGTAGACGGATGACACCACAATAAATCTTTTTGGGTTTAAATGAGTTAAATGTTATGTTTGGAAAAAGAAAAACACTCCATTCCAGCTTAAAATCCTTATTCCATCTGTGAAACATGGCGGTGGTAGTATCATGGTTTGGGCCTGCTTTGCTCTATCTTGGCCAGAATGGCTTGCCATCATTGATGGAACAATGAATTCTGAATTATACCAGCAAATTCTAAAGGAAAATGTCACGCCATCTGTCCAAGAACAGAATCTTAAAAGAAAGTGGGTCATGCAGCAAGATAACGACCACAAGCACACAAGTCATTATACCAAAAAATGGTTAAAGAAGAACAAGGTTAATGATTTGGAATGCCTGAGTCAATGTCCAGATTGAAATATTGTGGAAGGACCTGAAGCAAGCAGTTCATAGAAGGAACCCACCAATATCACAGGGTTTAAGTGTTTCTGTACTGAAGAATGGGCTAAAATTCCTACAAGTCGTTGTGCAGGTCTGATCAGCGGTTACAAAATACGTTACCTGCGGTTATTGCTTCAAAAAGGGGTCACACCAGATACTGAAATCAAAGATTCACATACTTTTGCAACTAGCAAATATTTAACACTGGATCATGTTTCTCAGTAAATAAATGACAAAGTATATTTTTGGTCTTATTTGTTTGATTTGGTTCTCTTTGTCAACTTTCAGGACTGTGAAAATCTGATGATGCAAGGATGTGTTAAATTGATAAAAAGTGATATTGTTAGAAAATATTTCTATTTTGAATAAATGCTGTTCTTTTTAACTTTTTATTCATCAAAGAATCCAGAAAAAAGTATCACAGGTTCCAAAAAATATTTGGCAGTAGAGCTGTTGGCAACACTGATAATTCTAATAATAAATCAGTTCAATAAATCAAATGAATGCAGCCTTGATCAGCATAAGAGACTTCCCTTGTGCGGTCTTCGGGGTCTTTTTGACCCGCAAATGACTTTTGCTAAAATTTTAAAAAAATGTTCTCTTTGTTGAAATGGCATGAGGCTTTGTACACCGGTCAGCACTTTCTAGATCTACAAATAAAAAAAAAAATTGGAATGATATCTTGATTTTATGTTAGTGTTAAAAGAAAAGTCGCATTCGTGGTCTTTGGGGTCTCTAGAGACCCCAAGCAGCAAAATTAAATTTTGTGACAAAATAATAGTTTTTTTTTTTAAACAAATATTATTTTCCTATTTATTAATGTTTTTACTACACTTGTGCAATTTTCGGAGGATTTATTATGTTTTTTAAAATTTATATAAATTAATAAGTACATATTTTTTTTTATTAGGTTTTTATACAAAAACAGCTTTTTATGTAAAATTCACTTTATAAAAGACCCATATTTTTAACTTTTATTCATGGGGATAGCATGGATCATTTGACATGGTTTAGTGTAAGATTTTTGCTCATCTTTTGGAAAATGCAGTTTTAAAAATAAAAAAATGGTCATTTTTACCAGTAGATGGCTGCAGAGCTCCACTGTTTACTATGTGCTATTTGACCAACTGAAAGACATCTTTTTACAAGTTTTTTCAGTTGGATTGATATCTACATATTATGAAATCACAATTATAACAATAAAAATTACTTTTTGTCAAAGTTTAATATTTTTTGTACTGAAAAAAAAATCAGTTTTTCAATAATGTTACATTATGATTAGAATCAACCCAACAAAATTCACCATAAGGGGGCACCAACTGAAAGATATCTTTTTTTTCAGTTGGATTGATACCTACATATTATGAAATCACAATTATAACAATAAAAATTACTTTTTGTCAAAATAATGGATGAATGGATGAATTTTTAATGGATGAAACCATTTTGTTGGTTTGATTCTAATCATAATGTAACATTATTGAAAAACTATTTTTTTTCTGATTTTTTTCAGTACAAAAAATATTAAGCTTCAACAAAAAAGTAGTTTTTATTGTTATAATTGTGATTTCATAATATGTAGATATCAATCCAACTGAAAAAAACTTGTAAAAAGATGTCTTTCAGTTGGTCAAATAGCACATAGTAAATAGTGGAGCTCTGCAGCCATCTACTGGTAAAAATGATTCTTTTTTTATTTTTTAAACGGCATTTTCCATAAGATGGGCAAAAATTTTACACTAAACCATGTCAAATGATCCATGCTATCCCCATGAATGAAAATTGAAAATATGGGTCTTTTATAAAGTGAATTTTACACAAAAAACTGTTTTTGTATAAAAACCTTTTAAAAAAATATTTATTTATTAATTTATATAAATTAAAAAAATTATAATAAATCCTCCAAAAACTGCACAAACGTAGTAAAAACATTAACAAACAGAAAAATTACATTTGTTATTTTTTAAAAACTATTATTTTGTTACAAAATAAATTTGTTGCGTGGGGCATCTAGAGACCCCAAAGATCATGAGTGTACAACCCTAAACGAAGACTGCACAAGGGTTAAAAACATTACAAGTACTATGTGTGTGTGTATATATATATATATATATATATAATTTTTATATATGTAAAAATATTTATTTGTATGGAAAAATAATTTATTATTTTACTAGTTTAACCATTTTTTTCTTACAAATTATTTGATTTTTATACAAAATATTTTTTTTTTTAATGTTTGTATTTGTTTGTTTTTTGAGTACAAGTACTGATATTTTATCTTTTCTTTCTTTTAGTTATTTGCATTCATGTGATCCACCCATTATCCATGGTAACCTGACCTGTGACACCATCTTTATCCAGCACAATGGCCTAATAAAGATCGGCTCAGGTTTTTGTCTTTTAATTCTTATATTGAAGGTTTAAAGGGGTCATCGGATGCAAAACTCTCTTTTACATGTTGTTTACATAACATAAATGTGTGTTGGCAGTGTTTATACACAACTGCCCTATAATGATAAAAATCCACCCAGTGGTGTTTTTGTAATATTTATAAGAAATATCCCCTTTTTCAAATCAAGCCATTCTCAGCCACTACCCTGATAGTTGATTGACATGACCGTCTTACCTTAGACTCGCCCTGACTGAGCTGTGAACAGTTCGACTCCGACCACCATTGTTTCGACTCCGGTGCAGGGGAAGGCAAGAATGTTTTCGATTGAGTGATTGAGGTGTTTTGTTGTTGGATGTAATAATAATCATAGCAGTCATCATTTACTCCCAACATCTGAGTCGCTGAAGACGCAGAGGATTAACGTTACTTTCGTTTTAGAAGGAAATGCGCCCGGCGATCTACATAAATGCGTCTATGTTCACACAAATCATTTGTGATGCAGCTTCACCTACAGCAGAAGTGAGTATAAGGGTTTTTATGCATCTTTGCAAATCGCCTTTCTTAATAATGTTCTAGTTAGCAAGTTTCGCTAAATGCTGCTAAAGTAAACAGACCGGCTCGTCACCCCACAGAAGAGAGGGGCGGGGTGAGCAGAGCTCATTAGCATTTAAAGGAACGTGCAGTAGAACGGCTCGCTCTAAACTTTGACGAGGTAAAAAGGGTGTTTTTTACACTACCACTGAGAAATTTTAACCAAAGTATGTTATAGACTTCTCATTAAGACCCTAAAGAATCATATCAACTTGTGGAAAAGGGGCATCTGATGACCCCTTTAACTCAAAAAGATTTGATTTTTTAACATAGAATCGTTTCCAGAAAAGTTATATGTCTCTTCTTTCTTTTACAGTTTGGCACAGGCTGTTTGTTAATGGTAAGTCCATTCTGAGCTCTCTATGCCATGTGCACAGGAATTTGGTTATCTCGTCACAAAGAAAACACAGACCGTACTTGGACTGTTTCTTTTCCTTCCTTCCTTAAACAATGCTTGCGTAAATTGGCCCAAAATCCTGGCAGTTATGTAATGTACTGTAACATTTCTTGTCAGCTTTCACAATCTAAGGCTTAAATAAAGAAAATAAGGCCCACTTCCCCCCTCGGAGTATTTATTTTGGACTCCAGCCTGTGTGTTAGAGGTCTTGTATGTTTATTGGCAATAATTTTTCCATTCATATGATGTTATAAATAGAGTTTGAATGTTGTGTTTCCTTTAGTATTTGCTGAGGCAATTCATGGAAATGTGCATCAACATCGAGATGAAGTGCGGAACCAGCATTTCTTTGCTCCAGAGTATGGCAGTGAGTATCTGATGCATTTGCTGTACTATCATCTTTCTCAATCTGGAAAAAAAAAAAAATCTATTTGTGACCCTAGACCACAAAACCAGTCATAAGGGTTTATTTATTTATTTATTTTGGCTGAGATACAACTATTTGAAAATCTGGAATCTGAGGGTACAAAAAAATCTAATTATTGAGAAAATCGCCTTTAAAGCTGTCCAAATGATGTTCTTAGCAATGCATATTACTAATCAAAAATTAAGTTTTGATATATTTACGGTAGTAAAATTTACATGATTTTTGCATAAAAGAAAAATCTATAATTTTGACCCATACAGTGTATTTTTGGCTATTGCTACAAATATACCCGTGCTACTTAAGACTAGTTTTGTGGTCCAGGGTCACATTTAAACTTTATTTTAAATAAAAATGCAAAATAGAAGTATGCTCATTTCTTTATTTTCTTCTTCTCAAGTTGCTGAAGATGACTACGCCATTGATATTTTTTCATTTGGCATCTGTGCCTTGGAGGTCTGAGACTTACTTTAACAGTTTATCTAAACTATCAAAAAATAGCAAATTATAATAGTTCCAAAAGAACAACATCTTTTAATTTTGTTTTCCCCACTCACCTTTAGATGGCAGTACTGGAAATCCAGGCCAATGGAGACACTGCAGTTTCGAAAGAGGCCATTGATCATGCTGGAGAATCACTTGAGGACCCTCTCATGAGGGTAAAAGACTTTAAGCGTATGTTTACAACTAATACAAATCTTTAGAATTTTTTTTGGTTTGATCTAATGCCGTTATCACTTACGCTGACAGGAATTTATCCAGTCGTGTGTGCGCACAGAAGCCAAGACGAGACCCACAGCTCATGACCTGCTGTTCCACAGAGTGTTATTTGAGGTCCACTCCTTAAAACTGCTTGCTGCGCACTGCTTTATCAATAACCAGTGTAAGTGGGACATGGAAAACACTGTTGTTCATCCCTTCCTGATTTCTCAGAGTAACAGAATAACCCATTACGCAAAAGGAAATTGTTGTTCCTTTGCATTTCCATTTCTCTTTTTGGTTTAGGTCTTAAACTTATATGCATTTTTTCCAGATCTTCTTCCTGAGAATTGTGTGGAAGAGAAAACAAAATCTTTTGATCCTAATGGCATCATGGCAGAAATTAATCATCGTGATCGACCTGGAGTCCATCTAAAGTGAGTTTCTCAAACAAAATGGGATTGTATTTTCTGATTGTTTCCCACTTTCCTCTGACGTCCTTCTCATTTTTTTTTCAAGGTACTCTCATGTTTCTCCTCTGGAGCTGGACAAATTTCTTGAGGATGTGAAGTGAGTCATAGAGAACATCAGCTGATCTTAGATTTTGACTGTTTTTGTTTCCACGCTTGTGCATTTCAAACCTTTCTTCTGCATGAACAGGAACGGCATATACCCCCTCATGAACTTTGCTTCTCAGCGGCCGCATCCTATCCCCCGGGCTCTTTCTTTATCACAGGAACAGATGGAGACTGTAAAGACCCCAACCCCAGAACCACAGGAGACTGAAACCAGAAAGGTTAGAATAAGATTTATGTTGGAAACAATGTTACTAACTCCAGTCAGTTTGTTAATACCGTTTGTTTAATAAAGCAATCCACTGCTCTGATGCACAATTCATTTTAAACTTGTTTTTGAAGCAAACTATTAGTTGTCTAACAAATGTTTGCAGACCAGACTGATGGACTGAACTGATACTGGTGATGAGCAATTTGAAAAAGCTGAAATCTGTTTAATATTTCCCAGAATCAGTGGTGATCAGTGCATCTCATTCATGTACAAACAGTATTTCTCTTACTTACTTTCTAATACTCCATGCATTTTTTAAGACTCTGTCCTCTGAAAAAACCTTGTGCAACAGAAAAGAGGCACTAAATAGCCAAATCCTTGTGTTTTCATGCAGGTTGTCCAGGTCCACTGTAATTTGGAAGCGAATGAGGAAGGCACAAGGAGTCATGTGAGTTACATTTTTTTGGCATTTAGTTTTGCTTAACTTCACCTAAAAAGCGTTGGACATTGTGCATCATCTGTCCTTTCTTTCTCTGTAGCTCTCGCTCTTTTTAAAGATGGATGACAGGCTTCACCGTCAGCTTAGCTGTGATGTTTTACCATGTAAGTTAATATAAAATAAACGTTGAAACGTGTTTTTGCTGCATTTATTTTTTGAGAATATATGAGATGTGTGTAAATGACTGAAAAGTACATTTAAATTAATTTTTTTTTTCAGCTGACACTCCCAAAGATTTGGCTAGTGAATTGGTTCACCATGCTTTCATCAGTGAGGTAAGCGCAAGATCTTCTAACCATCAGGCTCTTTCATGCCTTTTAGTCACATTTAGCAGATAAGAACTGGGCGATAACATAGTTTACATTCTGTGACCATATAAACACTCAAACTGTAAAAATGTATTATATCTGACCTTGGACCACAGTCTTAAGCAACACAGGTATCTTTGCAGCAATAGCCAAAAATACATTGTATGGGTTAAAATTATTTGCTTTTATGCCAAAAATCGTTAGGATATTAAGTAAAGATCATGTTCCATGAAGACATTTTGTAAATTTTCTACCGTAAATATATCAAAACCTAATTTTTGATTGGTAATATGCATTGCTAAGAACTTCATTTGAACAACTTTAAAGGTGATTTTCTCAATATTTTGATTTTTTTTATTTTCTCAATATTTTCCCAACTTATATCACAAGGCAATAATATAATTTTCATTTCCCAGTCAAACAAAAAAAAAAAAAAGCAGTTGATATTTGCTATATAGTACATGTATTGTTTTACATGAGTATGTGGGTAAAGTTGATATAATTATAGTAGTTGTAAGTTGGAGTGAAACCTGTAAGGTTTTGTTCAATTTAGAGGACTTTGGTGTGGTGACAAGCCTAATTACTATTTAATGATGTGTATCATGCATGTAAATAACAGGGTTAAAATTTTAATTGTATCACCCATCCCTAAGCAGTTTAACTGAGGAATTAATAGAAAGTCAGTACTTATGCATAATACAGTGTGCATGATATATGTGTGTTAGCCAAAGGCAACCATGACAAGGAGCGTAAAACTCTATTTGATGTTACAAGGAATCCCGGGTACAAGACCTAATATAACATAAATGATGTCTCTTACTGAAATATGTAGTAGAAACTTATTAAAGGTTTACATTATTTTCAAAAAAATCCACGTTTTATACATATTTTTGCGCCATTATTACTATTATTTTTATCGCAACACAACACGGAAAATAAAACACTGATACAATGCAGGGTTGCAAGGTTTTCACAACAAAACCCGCCCAGTTGCCACTCAAAACTAGCCCAAAACTAGCCCAATCACGTTTTAAGGGGGGTCCCCCAATCTCATTATGAGGGAGTAAAATACCCGTTTTTAGGCGGGGTTCCCCTGGTAAAATTCGCATTCCAGGGAATAAATATCACGTTATTGGGGTCACCTGTGGCAACAGTGTTAAGTAGCCCAATTATGTGGGAAAACCACAGACTTGGCAACACTGATACTGTGTTCACAGGTACTGAGAGAGTTTACAGGTGGCGATAGATAGAAGGCGTAGACTTAACCCTTTGAGCGGTACGGTCCCACATATGGGATTCTATTTTTCCCTGGGAGCACGGTCCCACATATGGGATTTAGAACGTTCGGTGACGTCACGCAACTGCCAAATTCAAACTGTGTTTTCGCGCGTTGGCTGGCGCTGAGCCAGAGAGAGACGCTTGTTGTGCTTGTCATATAATCACAATTGTGCAGTGTTTTCAACGACTTAACGTTTATTTTAGGTTTCAGGCATTTCAATACACATAAGTACTAGTAAAACAATACATTTAGAGTTTGTAAAATACACACGGATGTCTATGGAAGCAGCAATAACAATCCATTCAAGTATAATTTGCCGACGTGTTTGATTCATATCAGATACACAAAGTGTAAGTAACGATATAATTCACTCCATTAGTTTCCTAGTTCACCAGCTACTTACTTGCATGTATTTCGGGAGAAACTGATAAATTTACCTGCTGTAAATCCGGCTGACAGGACTCTCTGAACGGCAGCGCGAACAAACATGGCGGCGCCCATCTCAAGTTATGGATCACGATCCAGATCATTTATAAAGGTTTCAAAATGGCAGAATACACTCACTTACACGTATTTGTGAATCGGAATATTAGATAGTTCAAGACATGGTAAGCAAGTGTGTGAATATTTTGAATAAAAAAAGGAAAAACGAAATAAAAAGCGATACGTCTTTCATACAGCGCTATAGTGGCTACGGAGTCAATCATGACGCGTCGCCATGGAAACAATAAAGGAAACGTTCTAAAATAACGGTCGCCTAAAAAAAACTCACTCTGGGGGGTCAGATAGAATATTTCAAACTCACCAGTGAAAGGGTTAAGGTGCGTTCACGCCATATCGGAATTCCCGTAATTACTAGATTCCAGCTTGTAAAAATCGTTCACGTCTTCGTAGAACTCATAATTACAACTTGTGAACTGGGAGTCTTCTGAGAGCTACGACTTGTACCACATGACCGCTGTACCACCTGACCAACACAGGCTCTGTTTAGGCGTTGATAGTGTTGCCATAGAAAAGCATAATTCCGAGTCTGAGGACGTGAACAGCTCCGAGTACGTCACATGTTGTCATCTCGAAATTACGGTAATTACGTGAACGCAGCATTAGTCCCATAACATCAGTTTTTACCCACAAGGAGTCTAAACACCCCAGGATATCAAGTGAAATTCACGCTGAGAAACTCCTTAAGTGGCTACAACATCATAACAAGCATTTATTGTCTATTCTTGTTTTTCTCCTCTTCTTACCGGTGGGAAAGCAGTGAAGACTTGCATCGCTTCTCTTGTTGCCTCCGACTGAAAAATATAACCAAAATTCACACAATGTGGCATGGAATTAGTGTTTTACTTTCTAGGTTGCGTCGTGATTAAAAATAGCAACAGGTAGCGCAGTAGCTCACGGAGTGCAATCATTTCACATCATCGAATGGCGCCCCCCATAGTCCAAAATATGAATAAAACAATGTGGGTTTTTTTAATAACACGGTTTATCTACTATATATTTCAGTAAAAGACATCATTTACGTTATATTAAGCTATGCAAGTCTTAATACCTGGGGTTACCAGTTCTTATTTAGTCAGATGAACTAAATAGCTTTGCTTTATGTGTAATTGTGATCATCTTGTTTTTGTGTCATGCAGGAAGACTGCGAAAAGTTGGCTTGTTTTCTTGAGGATGCATTATGCAAGCACTGGTCAGGGACATCCACCTCCCCTACTGCCATGGCTGTGATGTACTAACCCCAGCTGGTCCCATAATAGACAAACAGAGCTTGAAGACTTGACCAGAGCTTGAGGAAAAAGAGATGGCGAGAGATCCAGAAGTGGGAAATGAGAACAAATGTGCAACATTACATAATGAAGTTCATGTCGAGATGGCTTCAGAATCAGCAATGGGCCTGGGGAGAAAACTTGGACCATACTGCATGGTACCTGCACAACCTCCAAAGAGCTCAAACTGTTCCTTTTGATCTTGAAGGTCGAATTACTGCTATCATCTCACAGTGACAAGCATTTCTATCATATGCAGAGATTCTGCTTCAGTGCCAGCATTTTGGTTGTGTGTGTGTTTTTTTTGAAAGAGTTTAAAGGATTTTTAATAACATCCCTCCAAGTCATTGTGCCTATGTGGCATAATCCGTCCTCATCTAGCGAAGGACAAAATCTCACACAGACTTAAAAGTGTTATTTATTATTTTAAACAATTAATACACAGTCTTGGTATACATGTTTAAAAACTCAAGCAAGGAAATGCATTAAAATGTTTAATTATACGTTTCTAAATGATCTTATTCTGTATGCTTTAACAAGCTGACGTTGAGCAAACGAATGTACGGTACTATGACAAAAGTGCTCTTGGCACCTATTATACTAATATATTTCAACTTTTCTTTTCAGACCTTAAACTTCATTTCTTGCTCTTAATCTTGAATGATATTACAGAGTTAAAGATGTCTCTCTTTTTTAATTGAACTATGTTGATCTCAATTGCTTTTTTCATGCAAACGGTAGCAATAACGGTATCCTTAAAGAGATAGTTCACCCAAAAATGAAAATTCTGTAATTAATTACTCACCCTCATGTCGTTCCAAACCCATAAGACCTTCGATCATCTTCGGAAGATATTTTTTTAGAAAATTAAGAGCTTTCTGACCCTGCAGTGTAACTGAAATGTTCCCAGACCTTCTTTATAAAGTTAAACAACTTATGTCACGTGGACTATTTTAACAATGTTCTTACTACGTTTCTGGGTCTGGGAACATTTCAGTTACATTGCTGTCTATGCAGGGTCAGAAATCTCTCGGATTTCATCAACCAATATCTTAATTTGTGTTCCAAAAATGAACAAAGGTCTTACGGGTTTGGAACGACATGAGGGTGATTAATTAATGACAAAATGTTCATTTTTGGGTGAACTATCCCTTTAAGTAGTGCATTACTATTCAAATGTTTGGGGTCAGTAAGATTTTTTTTTTTAAAGAAATTAATACTTTTATCCAGAAAGGCTACATTAAATTGATCAAAAGTGACAGTAAATCTTTTACACTGTTATGAAAAACCTGTTTTTCAATATTGATAACAATGAGAAATGTTACTTAAGTACCAAATAATATTTTTTTAACAATATTCCTGTTTTACTATATTTTTCATAAAAATGAATGCAGCTTAATAGACTTCTTTAAAAACATTTTTTTTTTAATCTTACCGACCCCAAGTGTACTAGATGTTCCATCTGATGTTTGCTCAGTTTTAAGCAATAAAGCAGAGAAGAACACTTCATCCAGATGTCTTTTACCAAGAAAAAAGTTTAACTAATGAGTAGATCTATAAATTTGTTTATTCATTTAGCAGACATTTTTAACCAAAGCAACTGATATAAATAATCATACAAGCATTTTGAGCAGCTAATGACACAGGAGTCCCATTCATGAAACAGTGTAACAGTGTTGACATGGGATTTATTTTTATTTGCCTTCTTAATGTGAATATGAGCTGATCCTGGATCAGCTGACTGCTCAGAGGTGTTTAACATATATGGGCCCAGTTTACTTTTAATTACTACTTTGTCCCTTACACTAGTAATGCATAGCGATAGCATACAATAAACTGACCGTTGACCGAATCAGAAGAAACAATGGTTTACTTTAATAAATCCCTCCACTGGGTATGAAGGGCTTTTATTCAGTTTGGCATTTACATATTACCACAGTATGTCATGTAAAATGATTTATACACTACTTTGTATGCATTCTATATGTGAGAACTTGAACCATGTCACAGCCAAAGATATACTGGGTGCAGTGCTGGCAAGAGTTGGTACTGCATTGGAAATATAATGTTCTGTATTTGATTGACACTTGCATATTTACAACAGTATTCATTCTGTGGAAACATCTATGTTGCCAAGCCGTCCAAAGCAATAGTATCTGTTTTAGGGATGCTTTCAGTACTGTACTCTCCAGTGGCTTTGACTTTGACTTCCCAATATTACTTAAAGTATGTGCATGTCAGGAAAGGAATGCTTTTACAAAATTGTTCATTTTTGTTATATTGGCATGGGTGTACAATGGATGTATTGCAGCTTCGAAACTATTACAAGGGATTTGTAATCTCCATTTATTCTTGCAAATTCAAATGATTCAGATGTCATGGAAAAAAAAGTCACAATCGTCCCAGTGTTATGATAAGTTATGTATGTAGATACAAGAGATATGAATGTACAGTAAGTAACTGTTTAAATATACTCTTTCTAATTCCCGGTGTCCTTTCTCATCTTAATCAAATACATTAACCAGACTTTTGCTTTAAGCAGTTTTTTTATTATTATTATTATTATTATAATTTGTTTTATTTTTGTTTTTTAATTGTATACTGTGACATGAAATACTATAACATTAAAATATAAAATTAATACTTTAATATGGCTGAATTTATTTCTTTTGTGTAACAGCATAGAAATATATAATGTAGATTTCATTTGAAATCTGTAACATGCTCTTAGTACAAGGGGACTTGCATACAGTTAATTAAAGTAAGTATTTTATACATTTTCATTTTGCAGTTTAATGAATTTTGTTTTTTTGTTTTTTTACCAGTTTTACTGTTTTCATATTGCTGAAAAGCACATAACATGTTGCTTGATGTTGGATGATCACTAATATTTATTAATATATAATATATATATATTTTTTTTTTTTCACAAAATGTCAGTGTGTGTTCAACGACTTACAGTTGAAGTCAAAAGTTTACATACACAGTACTCACTGATGCTCCAGAAGGAAACACAATGCATTAAGAGCCAGGGGTGTAAACATTTGAACAGCATCAGTGAGCGTTTGAACCTTCTGTAATAGTCCCTCAGTTGTCAAAAGATGGATCTCAAAATCTTACAGTCATTGTTGGAAAGGGTTCAAATACACAAAAATGCTGAAAAACCAAAAAATTTGTGAGACCTGGAGGATTTTTCTGAAGAACAGTGGGCAGTTTTAACTGTTTAGTACAAACAAGGGACTCATGAACAACTATCACTAAAAAAAAACAAAAAACAAAAAACCGCTGTGGATCATTAAGGTATTCATTCACAGTATTAAGAATCAAGTATGTAAACTTTTGAAAAGGGTCATTTTTTAATAAATTCTACTATTTTCTCTTGTGGACTGAATGTAAACGTCTTTTATTATTCAGGTCAGTACTAAATTAAAAATAACATGCATTTTGTATGATCCCTCTTATTTTGGTAAAATAACATTTTGCAGAATCTGCAAGGTGTATGTAAACTTTGGACTTCAACTGTATATCATTTTTCCAGGGATAATGATGGAAACCGTTTTTGTTTGCTTGCTTTATTTGAATACGTGTGTTTACACAGAAATTTACTTTAATAAACCCACTCAGACAAATATTCACCACGGTAAAAAGTGTGATAACTACCCCAAGCCCCCTATATATGAGCTTTCACGCTAGATAATATATATATATTATTTTACATCTTTTGCTATCGTCTTATAAATGGCGTCACATGTTATTTCAAGAAAATGAGAAATTATGTTTTATTATGCTCTTAGATCAACTTACATCATTACATTTTTGTTATTCAAAGAGACCTGCTTTCCTCCAATCGCAGTCTGGTCGGCCACACTGCAGCTGCGCGCCTCTTACCTTACCTAACTCTCTTTTGGTATCGCGAGATTTCATAGTCTTCCTCGCCGTGTGGACGTTAACGCTGGAAGGTGTGCTCTATGGCGGTGGCTGTTTCAGCGGTAAATGTAATATTTTGTTTCATTTTTCTCTTAATACACATACAGTAATATTTCAAGTGCATATAGTAACGTTTTCGGACAGAGGTTTCATTTAAAAAGTTAGAAGAACAGGGGTATGGCTAATTAGCCTAGCGCAGCGAGAGCGGGATTTTCTCCCTGGCCTGCTGCTGCGTGTCTTTTTACAACCACAGTGATGAAATTATGTTCGCCTAAGCTAGTCATTTCTAACGGTTAGGATTTGTTTATAACGGTTGGTTTTGACGGTGGATTACTAGGTAACCTAAACGCCTGCGCTCACTCGTTTTCTTCATTCGTTACATGAGCTAGCACGTTAACCCGTTCACATTGTCCTCCATGAGCTGAATCAACTTCGCTGTTGCACAGCACGTATGAAACTAAACGCTTCGGTTTGTTGTGTTTACGCTGCTAAGATTTGTTTGCGGTTACTATTCGCTTTTGAAAGAAAAAGTGCATTATCGTCGAGCATCGTTAAACCAAACGTTGCGTAAGGCCTTATGGCCAGTGAGAATGTATGGGGCGCATTCATACTTCATTGAATGCTGCTTTTGTGACCTACTAGTCAGTGTGGTTATGTTAACATTAACTAGTGCAATTAATTAATGTGCAAGAGCAGACGGCTTAAATGGTTAATTTAGTCTCAAAATCCGTGCTATTATAAGTAGGCTGAAAAACATTTAAGTTCACCCTTTTAATTTGGGAAATGGACGCAGTGTACATGAGTTTACTGAAACCTCTCTCTTTCCTTATAGACTCTGTATTGAACAGTAAAAGCTCCCCATATATAATCACACAAGACACCCCAGCGGAGAGCAGGTGCTAGGTAAGGGGCCTATCCACTGCTCACCCTGAGACCACTCTTCCCTTTTGTTATGAAAGGGGTTTGCAGAAAACTTTGAATGTGTCTTATTACTTTTCAGTTATTTGACACGCACATTTGATAAACAACAGGTTGCGTCAAGCAACCTGTACTTCCTTTCTATGTTGTTCAAGTGTCACCAATATATGTTATAATCAAGTGTAAGAGCTGTTAGGGAAGGGAAAATTATTTTTTAGCATAGTCATTACAACAAAAACAATTGTTTTTGGTCATTATTTATCATCCAGGCTAATCATACCATGCTGGTAGCTGAAGTCCTGTCAATTTTTGGATGAGTTTAAGTAATATGTAAGTTCTTTGCTCTAACATTCACAAATTGGGAGGTTTTGTTGTCATATTAAAGGTATAGTTCACCCACAAATGAAAATTGTCATTAATTACTTAACGTCATTTAATTCAAAACCCATTAAGATATTTTTGATGAAATCCAAGAGGTTTCTGACCCTCCATAGACAACAAGGGCACTTTTAGGTGCTCTCGATAATGACAGCAGAAGGCATCTCAAGGGAGTGTTTTTTTTTTTTTTTTTTTTCTGCACAAAAAGTATTCTTGTAGCTTCATGAAATTACGGTTGAACCACAAATGTCACATGGACTACTTTTTCAACGTTTTTAGTACTTATCTGTGCCTTCATGGTGGTAGGACCCATGCTGGCTTTGGAGGGTCAGAAACCTCTCGGATTTCATCCAAAACAATCTTAATTTGTGTTCTGAAGATGAACGAAGGTCTTACAGGTTTTGAAAAAAATGATGGTGAGTAATAAATGACAGAATTTCATTTTTGGGTGAACTATCCCTTTAGAGGAATAGTTCAGCTAAAACTGTACTCATTTACTCATCCTGATGTTGTTCAAACCTTTATGACTTTATTCTGTGAAATGCAATAGGAGAATGTTTTTTATTTCCATGCAAGACTTGTTTCAAGCTTTAAAACGGATGCAAGTATCATAAAAGCAGTAAGTGCATCTTATACTTACGATAAATCTTTAAAGCCAAAACAAACCAAAATTTAAGCCGATATTCAGTGAAAATCATTTGCTGTTAGTCTAGAAAATCATATTGGTTTGGAACAACATGATTAACACCAAAAATGATAATTTTTATAGTTATCATCCTTGTGAATGGAGCTTGAGGCTCCTGTTTTTGTTGTCAAAAAACTTTCACTTTAAGAATCAATGCCACAGAACTTGTGTACATAATATATTGCATTAAGGTTTGTCACCCAGGGATTCATGTTCTAAACATCTTAGAGACAACTTTTTTTATTTCTCCCCTGATCTCAAATTGTTGTCTCCTTATCCAGTTCTCTTGTTCTAAGTAGGTTTGTGTTTTTCTTTTCCTTTTTTCTTTTTTGTCGTTTCTCTCTATGTGTCGTCTGTGCTGTAGAACATATCTCTTGACTGTACTATATTTCCAAAGCCAATGGCAGAACTTTTTGGGTTCAAACCTCCTTAAGGGGGGGGGCAGTGCACCATTCTGGAGTTCATTTGAACAAAGGTACTTAAGTTTTCTCTTGTGTAGTATTAAATAAGAGGGCTCACTTACTTTAGCATATGCACTCTAAAGGTATAAGGTCCTCTAGTGACCTACAGAATCCACTGAGGGGAGAAGTCACCATGTGGTACGAATGCATGGTTCCCCTTACCATATTGTGAAAAGCCTTTTAATTAAATGTATAAAGAAGGCTCATTATCAACAGCCTTTCAGTTCAGTGTAAAATGTCTTTAACAAAGCTCTACGCTAAACTGAAGGTGTCCAACATGTGCTGAAATTTAGAAAGCTGTTTTAGAGCAAGCTCAAAATGACCTAGAATCATTTTCAGTAATGTAAATATGAGAAATTGTTTCCAGTGCTAAGCGTAACACTTATTTTTTTTTTTAATGCAGGTGGTAAATAATTTGCATAAGATGCATAATTTATACTATTGTTAAATAGTAGTATTATCCTGATGGATGTAATTTGAGTTTGCTCTTAAACTAGACGGTTTTAAAGCTGTAAGTTGTCCAGTGTTTATTCCAGCCCCAGTGTGTGTCTTGAGTAGATGTGCAGTTTCGCTGCAGCTCGCATTCATCAGGTCTGACAGATGCCTGTGCTCTGTGCAGGGAGGCGAGGCTCTGATGATGGAGAATGGACAGAGCACGGCCTCGAAGCTCGGCCTGCCGCCCCTCACTCCAGAACAGCAGGAGGCGCTGCAGAAGGTGAGACTTTACTCAGACATTGCTTCTACATATGGGTACTAAAAGTGATTGATTGTCACGTGACTTTACCAAACTCAACAGTTATACAGAAATGTATCAGACAGAGGCTTGCTTTCATATTATTGTGATTGGTTAAAAGCATATTTTTTGTTGTGATCAGTAAGCAATTTGGGGTTTGTGTACTTGCTTTTTTTTTCTTTTTTTTTAAATGTCCTTTGGCTTCAGAAGCATGTGTTTGCTCAGTGCACATGTAAGCAAGCAGTGGACAAGAGCAGCACCAGTGATATGCCTTCGGTACTAGTGGCGTCTGATTATCTGCTAGTACTATTCTCAATAGCTGGTACACTACTTAGTAGAGATGGACCGATGTATCAGCCAGCAATCAGTATTGGCCGATAAACACAATTTTTTTTTCACTAACAGCCGTTATCGGGGCCGATAGTATCCTGCCAATCAAAAGTCGGCAGAAAAATGTGTCAGACTGCAACTAATAACCTACTGTGAGTGAAGAAAGTATTGAATGTAGGGCTGTCAAAATTTATGTGACAATAAGGCATTGACAGTTAAAAATGGTGACATTAAAACAGGCTCTATTTGACCATATGAATTGCCTGTAGTTCAAGCCAGGATTGCCAGATCCAGTTTTTCTCTGCACCAATGGATGTGCATCCAATAATCACAAAGAGCTCTTTGCTTTTTCTACTGATAAGAAACAGTCTCCGCTTTCAAATTCTGTATGTTCAGTCACGAAATGCAAACAATGAATGCTGTTGACGCTTTTAAATGTGACATGACAGATCGCTATTGCACCTCAGTACAAGTAGCAGCACGGAACGCAAGTCTGTTCCAGTTTAAGTTATAGCGCAAAATACACATGAATGTACATCCTAAGGTATGTTGAGAGATATTGCATGGTAGGAATGCACCGAAATGAAAATTCTGGGCTGAAACCGGAAATTCTGGATGCACTTGGCCGAAAACCGAAACTGAAACTGAAAATGCTTTGTAATAATTATTTACTATTTTATCAAATAATATAAAGTGATTTTGTAAGATTTTTTTTTTTTAATTTAACTCAATAATTTGAATGATACTAAATTTAAAAAACACAAGCCAATAAAATAACCACACTTTTAATGAAAACAATAATATTGGACAGAAAATATAATATTAAACATCAATATTATTTTTATTATAAACAACAATAAAACAGTAGGCTACAAACTAACTTACATAATATATATATTTACTTATATTATATGATTGTACTCATAAACACACAATCTCTAGAACTGCACTGAGAGTCACTTCATGTGCATTTTACCGCATCTTCACAGCAACCTGTCAAAATAAGTTTAAGAAACAGTGACAGAAATGTATAATGATCATACTACTACTAAGAACATTTTTTTTTAAGGAATATTTACCAAAAAAAAATGGTTTACCAGAATTTATTTTCCAGTAAAACGTGAACACACAGTATATTTACATATCAGCGTATTTCATAGGACCTTAAAAATTAATTTTGGTTAAATGTTTAATAAATTGCTGTTAAATTGTGTAAGTTTCATGATTTCAAATAATTAGACATGCTTTTTATTATTAATGTAATCATTAAAACAATCTGGAAAATTTGGAATTTGGAAAAAATAAAATTGAATTTGGGGGGGGGGGGGAAATCATGAGGCACTGGTAGTTGTGATTTATTCAACCATTTCATTCAAATGGCTGATTCATTCAAGAATGAAGCTAATGACAAGCAAATTACTAAATCGTTCACTCCCCCAGTTCGTTTAAAAACACTGAATCATTCAGTAACAACTTGGGAGATGTGCGACTGTTCTGCTGTGATCTTTGGAGCTATTTTTATCGGTCAGTATTGTCTAAAATGTAAATCACTTAACTACATGTTAAATAAACTGTTGTATAAAAACATTGTCGTTTTCTATTGTTTTCAAACGGGAAAAATTCTCTTTCACTCACCACTTAAAAAATTCACCAGACAAGTGCACAAACATTAATGTCTACCCCAGTGGAATATGTTATTTCTGACAAGAGATCTGGCTGTTTGTGGTCCTGTCGAGGTGGTTTGGAAGTTTTATTTTAGTGGGTATTCATTTAGTGTTATGTGCTCTCAATTCTAGGCAAAGAAGTATGCCATGGAACAAAGCATCAAGAGCGTCCTGGTCAAGCAGACCCTCGCCCATCAGCAACAACAGCTCAGCAATCTACAGGTAAAACTGCATGAGAATAGTAGTTCTAGAATTGTATATCGGTCATATAAATTTTTTACTTTTTTTTTTTTTTCTTTTTTTAGATTTACGAAAAAATATCATGATGAAACTATTTTGACCTTTTTTTTTTATAGTGATGTTGGAAAGATGTGGTTAGAAAGCGATTATGTTGGGAAAAAAAACACCACAATGTTTGGTGTGTACATAATCATGTTTGTAATTACGTATCATAATGTAACTAGTATCTTGTCTCAAGGACCTTTTCTACCCTGATCTGACAACTTCCAGCTGTGGTAGAATTAAAGCTGCAAATCAATGATAGACTTACCAAGTTGGTTTATTTTTTTTTCCTGACAGCTCCCTAATTCTCTTCAGATGGCTTCATTGACGATGGGCTTTGGAGATCCTCTCTCACCACTACAGTCTGTAAGTCCAGCACAGTTTCTTCAAGTAATCTCAGTAACCTTCATTGACGTACCTTTTTGTGAAAACAACCGGCGTTGTTTTACCCTCCTTTAGTTGGCACACATGTGGTTGTTCAGTACTCATGTGTGCAATGGGGTGGAGGTAGAGATAAGCCAGTGCTATGTCTTCGGTGCCAGCATGTTTATTGTCTGCTGGTTCTATCCTCAATCACTGGAACATGCCTGTTAATGATTTACTCTACGAATGATGAGCATATGCCTGACATGGCCCCATCTGATCAACTGAATTGTCCATTACAGGTTGCAGCACAGAGGCAACGGGCACTAGCCATAATGTGCCGTGTCTATGTCGGGTCCATCTACTACGAGCTAGGAGAAGACACCATCAGACAGGCCTTTGCTCCTTTCGGTCCCATTAAGAGCATTGACATGTCGTGGGACTCTGTTACATTAAAACACAAGGTCAGATGGTCATTTCTTTAAACCATTTTATGTTTTTGATTAGGGCTGTCACTAACAATTATTTTGGTAATCTGTCGATTATTCTGACGATTAATTGAGTAATCAGACAATTATAATGAATTTCTTTTTGTAGAAATAAAAATAGACATAAGTGGACAGTAAGTCTTTAAAATTACTTAAAATACGTAAATAATAGCAATGAGGCAATAATAATTAATTCAAATAAAGTATCAAAAGCAAGTAATAATATGGTTATTGAACAAAACTGTTAAAATACATAATGTATTATAAACAATAGCATTAATGAACATTACGCATTATAACAAATGACTGCTGAGGGCGCCAACAACCTGACAGGTTTTTTTTTTTTTTTTTTTTTACACTTTTTACTCGAACTAATCCTTGTTTAATATTGACTAAACAACTTTTAATTCAAATGTCTTTAATCTTTAATATTTGGCACATGTTGCATTTCCAGATGAACGTTATAATAAACGCAAACTCAAGGCATTTTGCAGAGATAAAGTTTGAGATGCTCCACACATGTAAATAACAGTTTGTGTGAAACAGCATTTACTGTGAATGGAGCCGCTCTGAGACGCGCATATGTAACCTACACTCATGTAAATAATTCACGTTTGTGAATTCACAATAGCATTATGCCTCATTATGATTTTTAAATGGGTTTTTGAAATGCAGGCTTGGAAAACTTTGCATGCATTTCATGAATTCTCATCCATGGAATGCACCACTTTGGGTTTTTTGACGGTTAATCGACACGTTTATACCAAAAAATCGAGTATTTGAATTGGATCAAAGAATCGTGACAGCCCTATTTTTTAATTTTTTTTTTATTTTTTCTTCTCTGTATCTTAACTGACATTAAGTTACTCTTTCTGCAGGGTTTTGCATTTGTAGAATATGAAGTACCAGAAGCAGCACAACTCGCTTTAGAACAGATGAACTCCGTTATGTTGGGCGGTAGAAACATTAAAGTGAGTACTTTGTTTAAAAAAAAAAAAAAAAAAATCCATATATGTTTAATAACTTTATTTGTATAAATCCTATGCAATAATGATCTGTTATTTCATCCCTCGTAGGTGGGGCGACCGAGCAACATTGGTCAGGCTCAACCCATCATAGACCAGCTAGCCGAAGAAGCGCGCGCCTTCAACCGGATTTACGTGGCGTCGGTGCATCCGGATTTGTCCGACGAAGACATCAAGAGCGTGTTCGAGGCCTTCGGAAGAATCAAGTCGTGCACCCTGGCGCGGGACCCCACGACGGGAAAGCACAAAGGCTATGGCTTCATAGGTAAGGGGCGGCTGCTTCAGCCATTCGGTTGTTTATAAATGTATCTGACTGAGAGCAGTCAGTCATGGTAGAATGCTGTTCTCTACATGTCTCACAGGGGATAGAGAAGGGTGGGGGCAGGTTCCTCACATGCTTTCATAGTAAGTTTTTATTTCTGTTGTCGTTGTTTTCTTAGGCTCTGTTACGGACTTTTGTGCCATAAGTGCCCGCTGGTAATTACACAGTAACTGTCTCAGAGCTCTGGTAGATTAATGCTGAGTCTTCTTAGAAGCCGTTGAGTCTCAGTCCTCCCTGTTTCCCCTGTAGAATACGATAAGGCCCAGTCTGCGCAAGATGCCGTGTCCTCCATGAACCTTTTCGACTTAGGCGGCCAGTACCTGCGAGTGGGCAAAGCAGTCACGCCACCCATGCCCCTTCTGACGCCAGCGACGCCGGGCGGCCTTCCTCCCGCCGCCGCCGTAGCGGCTGCGGCCGCCACCGCCAAAATCACAGCACAGGTGAGCATTGACACACCTCGATTATCTACTGTTAGTCAGGGAGAGAGTGTGTGTGTGCGTGTGAGCAGCTGCTTCCTTTGGCATTTAAAAGCCTTCCTTTGTAAAGTAAGGCAGCGTGTTTTTTAAATTGGCTTAGCAGGCTAGAGCAGACACTTGGTGCTGTATGTAAGGGCTTGATTTGAGTCAGCTTAGGCATTGACTGGCATGAAGACTCAGTTATGACACAGCATTACTTATTTGAGACAGAGCTTTTACATGCAGAAAGATAACATAGCGTGTAAACTCCAAAAACAGATGGCATGGAATCTGTCCCAGCCGGAGAATCGGACAGAAGACTTCCTCAACTGTCTGGTAAATCCTTCAGGAAATTCTGTTCAAAGCACGCTGGTGCCTTTTTGTTTTGTGTAGAATATGAGTGTGGGGAAAGTCTTGTCTTCAGGACTTCCCAGTTACAGTGATGCTCATTGCTCTCTATAGTGTGCTAGGTAGAGAATGTTTACTAGACAGGCCCATATTCTTGAAAGCTGAGCAGCTTTAGTTGCAGGTGACTTTAAGTAGCACCTCTGCCAATATTTTTCAGCCTCTTATCTGTAATTTGGGTTCTGGCCTACATAATGATGAATATATAATTCTGGCTGTCCGCTTAATCTCTTAAGGCTTCATGATAGTTCTTTGTAAATGGGTGTGCCTTTTTAATATTATAATTTTGAGATACCTTTTTGGCATCTTCTATCGTGGATTACTTCCATTTTAGTGATTTTTATTGCGTCTATGCTACAGCATAGATCGTGCTAAAATTGCCATATTATATGCTATTAAATATACACTGTAAATTTGTATGGTCAATGATGTAATTGTCCTGTGTTGTCTCATGCTTGTCATACATAGTTTAAATGATATGTTAAGCAGATAATTGCGCAAGTTAATAACATTTGTAGCAGTGTCTAAATTATTGTATAGTTAATCATTTATAAGGATTTCTGATGATCCGTTTAGCTTGTATTGTCACATGTTCTTGACCTTTATTTCAGGTCTTGGGCCTAGTTGCATGAAATGCCTGAATGTTTAGATGCACCAACACTATTAGAGCGGACACTTGACTAATGTGTTTAATGTCAAGCAGCGTTACATTTCCTTTAGCTGTTAGCTCTTTGGCCTCTTTTATTAGTGGGTTTTTTTTGTTTTTGTTTTTTTTTTTAGGGAGATGTCCACTTCTAAAACAAAGATTCACAGATAATGTACTCACCCCCTAGTCATCCAGAGCGTTCATGTCTTTCTTTCTTCAGTCATAAAGAAATAGTTTTTTTGAGGAAAACATTTCAGCATTTTTCTCCATTTAATGGACTGATATGGTGCCCCAATTTTGAACTTCCAAAGTGCAGTTTAAATGTGGCTTCAAACGGTTGTAAATGATCTCAGCCGAGGAAGAAGGGTCTTATCTAGCGTAACAATTGGTTATCTTCATAATACAGTTTATATACTTTTTAATGTCAAACGCTCATCTTGTCTTACTCCGCCTGGGCTGTTTTTTTTTTGTTTGTTTGTTTTGTTCATGACAGTTAGGCTATGTCGAAAATCTCCCATCTCATGTCCTCCCTCAACTTCAAAATCGTCCTATATCACTGTTTTACCTTTTTTGTTGAGGGTGTTTGATCTTCTTTGCATGTTTACTTTGCAAAGACTGGGTCGGTACTTCTGCAGCGATGTAGGATAATTTTGAAATGATTTTTGATGTTGAGGGAGAAAATATGATTGGAGTTTTTCAACATACCTTAACTGTCTTGAGCCAGAATACACAGTTCAAGCAGAGCAAGGCAAGACATGCATTTGAGATTAAAAAGTATTTAAATTGTATTTTTTAAATAAAAAAAAAATCAGATCGTTTCGCTAGATAAGACCCTTCTTCTTCGGCTGGGATCGTTTACAACAGCATTTGGGATCGTTTGAAGCTGAATTTAAACTGCATCTTGAAAGTTCAAAATTGGGGCACCATATCAGTCCATTACATGGAGAAAAATCCTGAAATGTTTTCCTCAAAAAAATACAGTTTCTTTACAACTCAAGAAAGAAAGACATGAACATCTTGGATGACAAAGGGGTGAGTACATTATATGTGAATCTTTGTTTTGGAAGTGGACTTCTCCTTTAAGTAAAATGCATTCAGCCTTGGTGAGAAATAAAAACTATAAAAATACAGTAAAACTTGTAATCTGAAATATTACATATTACAATTTTTAGCAGCCATTACTCCAGTCTTCAGTATGAACCTTCGGAAATCAATTATTATCATTTGTGACCCTGGACCACAAAACCATAAGAGTATACATCATCTGAACCCTGAATAAATAAGCTTTTCATTGATGTATGGTTTGTTAGGATAGGACAATATTTGGACGAGATACAACTATTTGAAAATGCAAAAAAAAAAAAAATCTAAATATTGAGAAAAATCACCTTTAAAGTTGTCCAAATGAAGTTCTTAGCAATGCATATTACTAATCAACAATTATGTTTTGAGATATTTATCGTAGGAAATGTACAAAATATCTTCATGGAACATGATCTGTACATAATATCCTAATGATTTTTAGCATAAAAGAAAATCGATAATTTTGACACTTGTGGCTATTGCCACAAATACACTTGTGCTACTTATGACTGGTTTTGTGGTCCAGGGTCACTATTATAAAGCAATTATCAATGTTGAAAATGGACGTGTCGCTTAATATTTTTGTTTAAACCATGATGCGTTTTTTTCAGGATTCTTTGGTGAATAGAAAGTTCAAATTTAAATCAAATTTAGGGTTTTAGTTTGCTTAAAAGGGCTAACTTGTATCGACAGTGTAGTTTGCTGATTTTGATCTAATTAACACTGTTTAGAGTTTGAAGCCTTCTAGGTTTTGTATATAAAGTCTGAACAAAATCCAACTATGCATTGGAAATCATCAACTTTTTTTTTCATGTTGGCATGTAATTTGTATACAACAAGGGTTAAGGGGCAGCTGAGCATATAGCAAGTGAGCATGCATGTTGAAGTATATCTTTTTTTGCTGTGGAGACAGTAAAGAATACTCTAAGACAGTACACTAAACATATTTTATTGCTTTATGCTGACAAAAATCACATTTCTCAATAAGGGATGCTCATTACAGTAAATTTTCCCAACCGACAATTGCTGCACATTATCAGAGCATTAATCTCAGCCTCAGACATCATGCCCGTTGGCTGAACCTCTGTTGCATATGGCACACAAAATTGGAAACGCTTCAGGAGTTTCGAAGACGTCATCAGACTGGTTAAAATATTCAGGATTTCCAAGAAACGTGTCGTGTTCTCTAAAGTTCTGCCTGGAAACAGCGATGCCGTGACGCCAAAGCCCCTCATGAAACAAGAAAGCTGTTGTGTTTTCAACTGTGACAGTGAGCACTTAGGATCAACTAAACACTGGAATTTCAAAAGTATGTGAAATGTAGTTTGCAGCATAGACTCTATAAAATACGTCCAAGAGTTTTACACACCAGTCTGTTATTGTATGGACATTTCCACGTCCCAAATATGACGTGGCACAAAATGAAACATGATTGGTTATTTTACCTGTCAGTCATGTGGCCTTTTGGGTGGTTTTTGGCCATTCAAAGCAGCCAAGGTTCTCAGACCTTCTGCTGTCAGTCTAAAGGTCTGGCCCATGAAAAATATAACTCGTGATGAAAGAGCTGAAAGATGAGAGATTGAAAAAAAACAAGCTAAAACAAAATGCTTGCGATTGCATTTTTTACGTCACATTCACTTTTGTTCATAGTATCAGGTAGGTTTAGGTGTAGTGCGGATGGTACGTTATTTTAAAACGTCACAAAGCATTAGACTGAGCGTCACTCAGTGGACATTTCAAGTCAGAACTGCGGTGACGCGTACAAAACCAACGTCACATAAAATGTACCGTATGTACGTTCATCTGTTCTGGCGGCAAAAAACCAAACATACTTTTTAGTGCCACTCAGTGGATATTTCACATCGAATACGTCACAAAATGTACATGGAGCTACATATTTCACATCTTGTGACACAGTTCCCTCAGGTACATTTTTCGTCATGAGATCAGGTTGTCAATATGAGCATCCCTATTATCAATCTCCCTCATAAGCTCAAGCTTCCCATTTTTATGCAGCTGGCCCAAGGCTTGTCTGTGTGTGCGAAGGTCTGTTTGTCTCATGTCTTGTCCCGTGACGTGCTTGTCCCCTCGTGTTGGTGTTATGTGTGCTTTTAACGGGCGCTGTCCAGGCGGTGTTCCTATATGTCCCACTCTGTTCTTCCAGGAAGCGGTAGCGGGAGCATCTATTCTGGGGGCGATGACTGGGGGGACGGGCCTGAACCTGCCTCAGCTCCCACAGGCCGTCATGGCAGCTCAGGCCCCAGGGGTCATTACAGGTAGGTGCATTCAGAAGTGGTTTGTAACATCAGTATTACGTTGTCAGTACAACTCGTGTGCCTTAATTGTGTTGTACGTCTTCAGTATTTTCGTTCTGCATGTGGTTGACTTGTGTCGTGTAAGAGTGGGGCCTTTACTTGGGTGTAATTTGCATGAAGGATAGCATTTCATGTATTGTTTTTGAAAGCAGGATTGTTAGGAAACATGTACAGGAGTCCAACTGAAAGATAATTACAAACACATGCCTTATTTTTCCCTTAAAGCCTTTATTTGGCAGGCATGACCTTCTACACTTTACTTATCGCTACAGAGTTTTGGTCGGATCACTAATTTTAAGCGGTTGTACTCTGTCGTTCTGAACACCGACCATGATCTCCCATTTCCACATTAGCTTAAATGTGCACAATCTTTCTCTCCCTCAGGTTTCTGTTGTCCTACACAGTACTCAGTTTAACGTGGCCTGTCGTGGGACGTGTCCACTAATAGATTTCTTTTATTTTCTCTTCTCTCCTTGTCTCTCTCTCTCTCTCTCTCTCTCTCTCTTTCTCCTTTTTTCTCTCCTTTCTTCCCCTCCCTGTCTTTATTCTCCACATTCGCCATGACCCTTCCCCTTTGCTGCACACTGATCAACCAAGTTTGAAGAGGACTGTTTCTAACCCCTCCCCTCATAAACAAATCTCTCATTCCTATTGGCCAGTGAGTCTCTCAGATCCTGTGTGTTTTTTTTATTTTTTTATTTTTTTTTGTGGAATTGATCTTGAAGCCAAGCCCAGAGGGGACAGATGTTGCAACAAAGAGGGGAAAAGTGACCCTTGTGTTAATTTTTTTTTTTTTTTTTTTTTTTTTTTTTTTTTTTTTTTTCAATATTTTGATTTAATGCTCAACATTGTAGTCACAAAGGCAAGAAACAAGCAGGTATAGAGGAAAATATTGAAGCACTGCCAGAACTGGCGGATTTCTTCATGGGTGTTTTTTCATTTTTTTTCCCTCCCTCTTTTTTTTTTTTTTTTTTTTTTTTATGAATGATTTCTATGAAATAGTGTGTTTCCTGGTCCTGATTAGATAAACATTTTCTGTAAGGAATGGTTCAGCCCAAAATTATTAAATTAAAATCGTTATTTAGTAGATCCATTAATTCACAAAGTGAATATTCTGTTGACAAATTGATTCTCAAGTTTGTCACTACAGATAAAGGATTAGTTCATTTACTCACCCCCATGTCATCCAAATTTGTCTTTTATTCGTCAGTCGAAAAGAAATTGCGTTTTTTTGAGGAAAACATTACAAGATTTTTCTCCATATAGTGGACTTCAGTGGCAGCTTCAAAGGGCTCTACATGATCCCAGTCAAGGGTTTTATGTAGCAAAGTGATCGGCCTAAAAAATAAAACAAAGTATATGCTTTTTAACCACAACATCTTTATGCATTACGTGATCACATTGGAAAGGTCACGTGTGGTTAGTTCTTTGTCTGTGTACTTCAGTTCAAAATCCTCTGACAGTTGTTTCACCTTTTTTTGTAAAGGGTGTTTGACTTTCTTTGCACGTTCGCTTTGTAAACACTGGGTATGTGTGAGGGTTGAGGTGGTGTGAGTCACGCATTTGTAGTTAATTATGTACATTTTATATAATTTTTTTTTTTTTAACCAATAAAAATAACCAATCGTTTCAGTAGATAAGACCCTTATTCCTCGGCTGGGATTGTGTAGAGCTCTTTGAAGCTACATGTAAACTGCAATTTGGACCTTCAACCCATTGGCCGCCATTGAAGTCTAGAAAGAATTTCTGGAATGTTTTTCTCAAAAACCTTCATTTCTTTTTGACTAAAGAAAGACGGACATGAACATCTTGGATGACAGGGGTGAGTAAATTATCAGGACCTTTTTATTCTGGAAGTGAACTAATCCTTTAACTTCTGACTAGAGAGGAAAATTAAAAGGACAAGCCACTATTTTTGAAAATATTTTCCAACTCCCCTAGAGTTGTACAGTTGAGTTTTACTGTTTTCGAATCAATTCAGCCGATCTCTGGGTCTGGCGGTAGCACTTTTAGCATAGCTTTGCATAGATCATTGAATCTGATTAGACTGCTAGCATCCTGCTCAAAAATGATCAAAGAGTTTCGGTATTTCATCATATACTAAGACTGTTGGAAAATGAAGAGTTTTGATTTTCTAGGCTGATATGGCTAGGAACTGTACTCTCATTCTGGCGTAATGAAAATAGTCTCAATGATCTATGCTAAGCTATGCTAAAAGTGCTACCGCCAGACCCAGAGATCGGCTGAATGGATTTGAAAACGGTAAAACTGTGTAACTCTAGGGGAGTTGGAAAATGAGCCTATTTTCAAAAATAGTGGCGTGTTCCTTCAAGAACTTTTTAAAAAAATAAAGACTTAAGGGTTTGAAACGTTACCCTAAACAATGGCAACTTTTTCTTAAACGGTGCCTCTGATGTTAGAAAACTGTAGAAAAGGCTGCACAGTGTAAAAAGCCTATTTCGCTCACATAGGAAGGGATTTTATAGGTATCTAGCAGAAATTCATGTGTCAGACCATAGTTAATGTACTGACTCCTGTGTTTTTGTGTGCAGGCGTCACACCAGCCCGGCCCACACTGCCTGTCGTGCCTCAGGTGGGTCTCGTGAACCCGGTGTTGGCCTCTCCGCCGTCGCTGTCAGCTGCTGTGGCTGCAGCCCAAGAGGCAAAGAAGGAGAAAGAAGAGGAAGAAGCTGCTCAAGACGGCACGGGCCAGGAGATGCTCAGTGAACAGGAGCACATGAGCATCTCGGGCAGCAGCGCCAGACATATGGTCATGCAAAAACTGTTGAGAAAACAAGAGGTTTGTTTTCAGTTAATTAAAATATCTGGGTGCTTAGGGCTCAACACTTAGATTTAATGAGTTCCAGTGCAAAAGCCACTAAAAGCCATCTTGGTCAGAAATGAGATGATGATACTGAGTGAATCCTTTCCACGCATAGTATGTTCATCAAGTACTTTTACATTAAATGCGCTGAATCCCAGCCTCAACCCATTCAGAAGTACCAGTACTTGCATAGAAACCTATACATAGCAGCCAGAAAGAAATGCTAATGCTAACTTTTGTAAAGGCATTTTTTTCTAAATTTAGTTAGTCATCTTTTGTCAAATTCATACATTTATAAACCGTTTCAAAATGTGTGTTGGTAAAGGGATATTTCATCCAAAAGTGAAAATTATACCATGATTTACTCACCCTTCAGCCATCCTAGGTGTATAAGACTTTGTTTTTTCAGATGAAAACAATTGGAGTTATATTAAAAAATATCCCGGCTCTTCCAAGGATTGTACAGTTGAGGTCAAAAGTTTACATACACTTTGCAGAATCTGCAAAGATGTTAATTATTTTACCAAATATAAGAGGGATCATACAAAATGAATGCTTTTTTTTTTTTTTTTTTTTTTTTTAGATAAACACGCAAGATAAATCACATAAAAGATGTTTACATGTAGTCCACAAGAGAAAATTGTTGAATTTATAAAAAAAAAGAAAAGTTAACACAAACTTCAATCTTAATACTATGTTGTTATCTGAATGATCCACAGCTTTTCTTTTTTTTTTTTTTTTTAAGAAGTAATATTTGTTCATGAGTCCCTTGTTTGTCCTGAACAGTTAAACTACCCACTGTTCTTCAGAAAAATCCTTCAGGTCCCACAAATTCTTTTGAATTTTTTAAAAAATTCTTTTGAACAGAATTAAGATTTGTACATTTTTCTTATTTTGCCTAAATACCATTTTTTTTTTTTCATTTAGTACTGCCCTTCAGAAGCTGTAGAAAATACTTAGTGTTTCCCAGAAGACAAAATAAGTTAAATTTACCCTGATTTTCAAATTTAAAGAGTTTTCACCCCCCGTAGTTGCATATCTCTCGGTTGTCCTCTGTGTGAAAAGATGGATCTCAAAATCATAGTCATTGTTGAAAAGGGTTTAAATACACAAAAATGATTTAAAAAAAAAAAAAAAAAACCTAAGAATTTGTGGGTCATTTTTATAAATTCAAGTATTATTTTCTCTTGTGGACTACATGGAAACATCTATGTGAAATATCGTATTCAGTTCAGTACTAAATGAAAAATAACATGCATTTTGTATGATCCCTCTTATTTTGGTCAAATAATTAACATTTTGCAGATTCAGTGAGGTATATGTAAACTTTTGACCTCAGCTGTATAATGGCAGTGAATGGAGTTCAAGATTTTGAAGTCCAATAAAAGTGCATCCATCCATCCATCCATCATGAAAAGTGCTCCACATGGCTCCAAAGGGTTAAAAAAGGCCTTCTATAGCGAATCGTTGCAGTGAAACTTTTAAGATTCTTTGATTAATAGAAACTGCATTTAATTGAATAAGAAGTCTTTTGTAACATTCTAAATGTTTTCTGTATCAGGGTTCCCGTGGGTCCTTTAAAAAGTCTTAAATTGTACAAGAAAGTCTTAATTTTGATTAAGAGGTCTTAAATTTTAGGCATGGGAGGACCAGAATTGCGATATGGCTTAGTGTGACGATTAAACTTTTAAAAGGCCATGATTTCGTTAAATAAACATGAGCGCTGCACGTTCAAAGTCCGGTGCTGAGCTGCTTTGTGTACCGCCGTTACCGGGGAAACACGTGTCTGCAGTTCCGAATCTGCTGGCAGAGATTGAATGTGCATTTTCAATAAGCCTGTTGTTTTGAGTAGAGTATTCTTACAATACAGGAGGCTGTAGTTTCAGGACCACATTTCTAGCACCTTGTGGTTTTTCCTATTTTATATATTTATTTGTCATATGTATGCATTAACAGCGCATACTATTTATAGCACTTGTTATTCAATTCTGTATATTATTATTTTTAAGAAAATACTGTATGTAGTTGTGTAAATGTATACATTTAATTATTGTCCTAACCAACTCCTAACCCTAAACTTACCCCTGGGTAACCCTCTTGAAATATTTAACCTAATTTATTTCAATATATTCTAGACTTCAGTTCATTAGCCGCAATGCTTCATGTCTGATGTGTTTCCCCCTTAACAAAGTGCAGTAAACAGTAAAACAATTGCTGTACAAATTAGTGTGTTTATTAGTACTTTAATAAATGTAAAATAATTTGAATACAAATACTAATTTACAACATCCAGCAGCACAATAAACTGTTTTGGACCACTAAATATGCTAAATGGAGATTGCTGACACCCTCTCGAACACTCAAGTTTATGCCAGCTTTTACATTAAAAATAAGATGGAAAGATAAAAAAAAAATGAATAGTTTCCATGGATCTAGTCTTTGTGTCTGTTTGATGTTTCTTTGTTGGAATGGAATTGCTAGACGGCACTGTTCCAAAAAAATAGGGTCCTAGAAATGTGGTCCTAGAACTGCAGCCTCTGGTATTGCAGGAACATAGGATTGGGGTTGTTTTTGTTCAGACCAAAGTGAAAAGTGACCCATGTTTTTACCCTGCAAACATGCAGGGCTGTAAATGTGAACATTATGAATAATTCATCATAAAAAATCTAAACACTACCATGTATTTAAATTTTTTTTTTAATTAATATAATTTGATAATTGTTTAATATATGTAATATTTTTGACTCATCTTTTTTTCTTAAAAATTGGTACTTTTAAAGAAATGTGAATTTTATAAAACTTTTCATTTTTGTGAAAAATCTGAACTGTAAATCAGTTTTTACAGTAGTTTAATCATTTTACAGTTTAATATTTAACCACAGACATTGCTCTAGCCTGCTCATATGGTACTGATTTTATTTGTGCAGGTCTTAAAAAAAAAAAAAAAAAAAAGGCCTTAAATTTGAGTTTAAAAATCCTGCAGCAACCCTGTGTATGCTCTTTCCACAGTCTACGGTTATGGTGCTCAGGAACATGGTTGGACCCGAGGACATAGATGATGATCTGGAAGGAGAAGTAACGGAGGAGTGTGGGAAGTTTGGAGCTGTTAATAGAGTGATCATCTATCAGGAGAAGCAGGGAGAGGAGGAGGATGCTGAAGTTATTGTCAAAATCTTTGTGGAGTTTTCAGCGGCGTCGGAGATGAACAAGGCCATTCAGGCACTCAACAACCGCTGGTTCGGAGGTCGCAAGGTCATCGCTGAGGTGTATGATCAGGAACGGTTTGAAAACAGTGACCTCTCTGCATAGACTGTCAAAAATACATCCCATTCTACCCGTCATAACCTTCTCTTCTCTTCCCATCTCTCCCTTTCCTCTTTCTCACTTACACAGACGCAAGCCACCAGCCACTATTCCCAGTGGTACTGGCTACTCTTTATAACTTGTAATTATTTTTTATCGATGTTGATATTAATATTATTAATGATCCCTTTATGGGACAGAGGCAAGGAAACGCTCATGAACATTTTTTTTTTTTTTTCTTTCTTTTTTTTATTGTTGCTGTACGTTAATGTGAACGACTGGATGCCCCCTTCCCTTTCCCTCCTTTTTTGGGGTCATTGGTTTACTTCCCATTCCATCAGTCAGATGTTCTTCAAATTCAGTTGCTTTGTCATTTTTCCTCTCCTCTTTTGTTTAAAATATTGTCATTAGCCTGTTATGTTGCTATTGGTTTCAAATGTCAGAACAATAAATTCTTCAAATATGACACTCGGATCTGTTTCAGTCTTTTTTTCTTTATGAATTTGTACGGAAGCTTGTATTGAAATATGCTTTAACAGCAGTTAAACTAAGTGTAACTAAGTGAAATAAACATGGTATAAATAGTGGATACAAATGCAGCCATGAGTCAAGGGTAATATTTGCATGTGCTGCTTTTAGTCCAAATCAAACATTGAATGTTTTATCAGGGGTTACGTGTAGACCTTCCATTTGTACTTTGCCATTTGTTTTTCTGCTTTCAAACATCATGGGCATCAAGTAAACTTTACGTTCACTCTGCTTGAGTTGCTACAAATACAATTCGTACATTTAGAGAATGTATTTGTTGTATTTGGAGAATGTTTTCTCCATTCTTTTTTTCTTTACTTGATCTTAAAGTTCTTTAAAGCGACTTAAATTTACCTTATAAAACCTGCAGAAACCTTTTTCGTGATCTTGGGGGAGGACCTCTGCTTACAAAGCAGACCAATCACAGCTGACGTGACTGCAGTAATTGATTCTGAAAAACATCAGACAAACGCCACAGCTCTTCAGTTACTGCTCAAGATGAGAGGCTTACTGTTTCTGCTTAGCGCTCTGTTCCTGCTGGAGTCAACAAAGGGAATTGAATATGAAGCGTTAAATGAACATGACAGACAAATTGTGGACAAGGCAATAGAACAAGCCAATAAGGATCACGGAAAAGGCAAACACCTTGACTTTTTCGGCATTGCCAACAGAGTAAGCTATTTAATTCAAATGCTGTAATTTGTCTGTTTTGATTGTTTTCTGTGCATGTGCCTTGAAGTACTCCATATAAAAAATGTAAGCTTCTCCTTATATTGTATAATGTATATTTGGTTAGTTACTTGTACCTGTATTTTTCCCCATACATGACAGCATGATAATATGCTCAATGTGATACTGAAACCCACCAATTGTGACAGCACAACACCGAGCGTCCATCGGAAAGAATGTAAAACTGAAAATAAAGCAGTAAGTATTCACTATTAGAGAAGAATTGTCTAAATGCCTGTAGAAGCCATTGTAGAAAAACCTGACCATTTTAACGCATTTCTACGGTATTTTTCTCAGCCTGTGGTTTCCTGTATTGATTGTAAAGGAATCATGGAACCATGTTTACTTCTCAGAAAAAGTGAAGAGGTAAATCACAGATCACTATATTAGTCCCTAGGGGCATGAAGCTCCTACATTTCACAGAACACCATCATGATCCATTTTGTTTGTTGTCAAGATATTCCTGCAATAAAAGTTATATTTTTTAAACTCTTCTTTCAGATAAAAAAAAGAATCAAAGAATGTCCTAAGCATCTTACTGGGTCAGGACATATAATGTTCCAAAAAGGAGGAAATGAACAGAAAAAAACTGGATGTCTTGGATGCGTCTGATATGTAAAAAGGATCAAGGACATTTGCAACTGGGAAATTTTATATTAATCATTGTAAATTAATCATAACTAACATTCTTGCAGGCCTAACATTTGTATGCTTTTGAGTACTAAACACTTGACACTTTAGCCAAAGTTAATGTGTTGCAATAACAGATGTAAATGGACAAGCTGGCTAGACGTCTGTCTGAATATAAGAATAGCCATAACAACTCGCGATTTGAGTAACAAGCCAACATATAAAGAACCAATTATATTAGACAAAAATGATGTACATATGCAATATGCAAGCCAGTAAGTATTCACTATCAGAGAGGGATTGTCTAAATGCCTGTATAAGTCATTGTTAAAAAAAAAAAAAACTGACCATTTCACACATTTCTACAAGTATTATTCTCAGCCTCAGGTTTCCTGTATTGATTGTAAAGGAACTTCTCAGAAAAAAATGAAGAGTTGTATACTGTTGTATTGAGGCCCTCCTGGGTGTGAATAAAGCATATCTAAATGCATTGTCTGGAGTCTGTCTGGCTACTGCTGCAGGTAAACAACAGGTATAGTGGAACTCTTAGAGATTTTAGTCCCAAGTAGGGATGTTCATTTCGGTTATTTTTCCTAACCGACAGCCGACGCTCGTTAACCGATTATTAACTGATAACAGACAAGATTATTTCAAACTAGACTTTCAAATTCAAATTCAAATTCAAATTTATTTGTATAGCGCTTTTCACGATACATATCGTTGCAAAGCAGCTTTACACCAAATTGACATTTTTACAATATATGTAGTAGTAGCTTGATGTACATATGGCAGAGATGTGTGGTAAAGTTCAATTAATGACGTAATCAAACAGACAAAGAACACTATAAATTAGTAGCAGAATTCGGTAGTGCTGTATGTTTTCAGGGTTGGCATCATCTGAAGTCCTCTGTGGGGTTGGCATCATCTCTTCTTAAGTGTTCTGGATCCACACTGGAGCTTGTGAATTCCTAGTTACCATGGGATGTCAATCCCATGGCAAAAACAGAGAACAAATAGGAACATAATTAGCGTAGCTGCTGTTCAAACTAAGAAAAGGAAGATTTGGGTAATATGATCATATTTTCTTGACCTGGTAAGGACTCTAGCAGCTGCATTTTGGACTATCTGTAGCTTGTTTATTGAAGATGCAGGACAACCACCTAGTAGTGCATTACAGTAGTCCAGTCTAGAATTACTTTAATTATTTTAGAAAGGATAAGTGTCTGTGACCCGTTAAAAATACCAAAATTTGTTAAATATTGAATATTTTATAATAATTAAATATTTTTACTTAACAAAGCAAAAGAAAAAACTGCAACAAGTAGCTAAGATGCAGAGTTTTGGTTTCGCTGCGCGAAAGGAAGACGGCTGAAAACGGCATCCTATTTTTTTGTATTTTTACAAAAGCACAAAGATTTGTTTGATTATTGTAAATGTACACAAATAAAAACGAAGCGTTTACAGTTTCGATTATCTGTAGAAGGAGTCGTTTCCACTGTTAGAAGGAAAAAAAAATCAAGTGATCGCACCGGCGCCGCATACACACACACACACACACACACACACTGTAACTTCCGCCAGAGAGTCCACCCGGATGAAACAACGAGAAACAAGGAAAGAAAGCTCGAGGCAATTAGTCGTTTGATGAGCCTTTATAGTTGTCCGTGCACTCCTCTTACACACATGCGAGAGGGCGAGTACAAACAGTAAACAAAACACTCTGGTAACGACACAAACAGAAAGAAAGTTAGAGCATTGTAGTACTCAGTAGTGATGGGTCGTTCTTGAACGATTCGTTCATTTTGAACGAATCTTTAATGTGACTCGGGACGAACGAGTCGTCTCGGGGAGTGATTCGTTCAGTCGCGCATGCGCAACATCCTATTAGGTTCTGTACTGGAATTAGTTCACCTGTTTAGAGTCTTCTAAACGAGTCGTTCGTTCATCTTATGGGGCTGTCACGTGATGAACGAACGACTCGAACCCGAGGACTCGAGAGATGAACTAATCAATTCTCTTTCCGGCTCAGACTGCATAGGGTTAGCTTATGGAGCTGTCACGTGATGAACGAACAACTCAAACCCGAGGACTCAAGAGATGATTTAATCAATTCTCTTTCCGGCTCACACTGCATAGGTTTAGTTTATGGGGCTGTCACGTGATGAACGAACGACTCAAACCCGAGGACTCGAGAGATGAACTAATCAATTCTCTTTCCGGCTCAGACTGCGTTAGTTAAGCTTATTGGGCTGTCACGTGATGAATGAACGACTCAAACCCGAAAACTTGTCAGATAAGAGGCGAGGTGAGCGAATCATAGACTAAAGACACAGGTAAACAATGAATTAATCTTTTCTGTTTCTTATAGCATTATAGTTTTGTTTCGTTTGAAGTGTGATCAACGTTTGTGTAAGCAGTAGATGTGTTAGGGAGGTAAAACGTAACATTTTAATTATATTTTGTTAAAATGAACGAAATGACTCGAAAAAAGATTTGTTCATTTTGCTGAACGAGACTCAAATGTCCGAGTCGGTAAAATGATCCGAACTTCCCATCACTAGTACTCAGCAGCAGAGCGACCATCTCTCGCCTCACTCTCGACTCTATCTCTGTGCGTGCGCGTTCACAAAACAGCGTTCAAACTTAGAACAAAATATATTTAAAGGGACCTTAACATAAATAATATTAACCATTAGGTGGCCGTTACAACACACACACACACACAGTTAAGCATTGCTAACTTGACAATGCAACTTTTCCATTATCATAATAAAATACAGTCAGCCAAATATATGGAAAAATCACACTGCCTAATCGTTATCAATGTACTGCCGTAATATTATGCCAAACAATTTGTTTTATGTGGATATTGGAATGCAAGTGAAGCACAAAACCAGGTTTACATAATAAATAATATTTTGACATTCAAATACATCTCGAATGCGGAAACATTTGGATTTGTGTCGTATGAGAGACCCAACATTAGTTTCAGTTTCGCTTTAGCCTAAATAAATTCCTGGCTTGTCGTTAATATAGCCTAGCTTCTTATATTTTTCATTCTTGTTTCTTTTTTGAATACTGTTAAATTGGAAGTATTCAGATTGATTTAATTTATTTAGAATTGAAAAAAAAAATTCAGAAACGATTTTTTGTGGAGTGAGGGAAACTAAAATAGCCTAGCCTATGTTTATAGTGTTTGTAAACATTTCGCGTCGGCATCAGGTCTGTTTCTGAATGTAATAATAATATGCGACTTAATGTTGTAGGCCTACATGATTTATCTTTTTTTTTCTCTCAAAAACGCAATTTTATTTTATTTTAACCGTTCAGCAAACATTTTAAAATATTTTGATAAATTACAAAAAAAAAAAAAAAAAAAAAAAAAAAAAAATTAAATGGCCTTTTAAACCGTTTAACCGATTGTATTAACCGGTCAAAATTCTTTCTGTCGGTTAACGGTTAACCGATTAAAATGAGCATCCCTAGTCCCAAGCGATAGTGTTCATAGGAGCCGCGACGTCGTCCGACTCGAGTGTCTCTTAGGTGATAGGTAACAGTAATTCTTAACTGAATTGTCTAAGGCCTGTTTCTAAAGTAAGGTCACAGGACTCTACGCTTACTTTTCTCTTTAGGAGCGCTTGTGCTCGTAACAAAAAATTTAGGAGCACAGTCAAAATTTTAAGAGCACCTTCTAATCAATAATCAAAAAAATTTGATCAAAAATTTGCCTTTCCATTACAAGGCAATATTTGACCATTCAAAGTGATTTACAGGGGAATTTTGTTTTTACATTTGTAATGGCATTTTTCCAACTTTATTAAAAATATGTCATCTTTTATGTAATTTAAAAAAAAAATTATATTTAAAACAACAGAATAAGAACAAGTCGAATAAGTTACCAATCAAATGAAATCAGTATTAACAAAATTAATTTGTACTACGTGGGTGGCACAGAAGAACACAAAAGTGGCTTGTAGGTGTATTTTCATATGTTTAATGAGGCTCAGAGGTGGCAATCAAATTTATAAAGTCATGTTGAGATTAATGTTTTAAATATAAAAATTTTACAAATATTAACTGATTTAAATAACTGAAAAGATTCTTTCACTGCCTGTGGGTGGCGGGAAATGACTGATTTACTTACTGAATCTTTTCATTTGATTCGTTCCAACGGCTGATTCATTCAGGAATAAAGCAAATGACTGTCTTTATGAATGGGAAATTGAATCATTGACTCACTAGATTCATTTCAAAATGCACGTTCATTCCTAAACTAAACAGCGCTGTGTTTGAATGGAGATGCGCAGCGGTTCAGTTGTGACAGTTTCAGACTATTTTTGACGACGAAATAAAGCAAAATCAGACAACAGTGTTATAGTTAGACAACGTAGTTTGCTTAATATTAACTTCTTGTTTATTTAACTGTTGTATTAAATCAATATCTCATTTACAAACTCCCTTAAAATCATTAAAAGCTGCCCTGCTAACAAACGACCTAACTGTTACGTAATGTATTGGTAATTTTTGGTAATTTCATGATTTACCAATTGACAACGTAATTGCTACGTCGCATGCCCGTAATAATATTACCATCAAATTACCAACTCACAAAGTCGCCATTACGTCCTCCTAACGTCGTAATATTACTTAGTAAGTCCCAGATACGTACTCTACTGATAATATATTGGTAACTTCATGACGCTGTGGCGACGTATCGGGGAATTTCGCTTTTCCGGTTGCTTTTTTATCACCAGATTAGGTTGCAGTTACGTAACAATTACGTAATTCTGTTATCTGGGTGTCATTCATCTTAGTTCATAGCGATCTCACACTTTGTTTATGAAAGGATTCGTGAGATATTGTACCACATGACCGCTGTACCACCTGACCAACGTAGGTTCTGTTAGGCGTCCATAGTGTTGCCAGAGAAAATCATAATTCAGAGTCTGAGGACGTGAACAGCTCCGAGTAGAACGTCACATGTTGTCATCTCGAAATTACGGTAATTACGATATGGCGTGAACGCAGCATAAAAAGTCCGGATACTGCAGAGATGGAGGAGAAACTTTTGGTGTCTATCGCGGGTTACCCGGAGCTGTATTTTTTAAGGGTTTTGCTGATATGACAGTTTACTAAACAGCTAAAAACCAAAGATTTTAGAGCGCTCGCGCTATAATCCTTTGATTAGATTGACAGGACGGCTGATTTGACGGTTGCCTAGCAACGTAAAAAAACCGCGAAGCACTGCTCTTTTTTAAAAAGTCACCAGAAAAAGGCAGTGCGGTGCGCCTCGCGTTTTCATACATAAAAAACGCGTTCGGTGTGAGCAGGGCCTTAGACGAACATGACAGAAAAATTGTTGACAAAGCAATAGAACAGTGTTTCCCAACCCTGTTCCTGGAGGCACACCAACACTACACATTTTCCAACTTTTCCTGATCAAACACAACTGAATCAACTCATCATCTCGTTAGTAGAGACTCGAGGAACAGAAATATATTGGTCAGATAAGGGAGACATCCAAAATGTGCACTGCTGGTGTGCCTCCAGGAACAGGGTTGGGAAACACTGCAATAGAATAAGCCAATAAGGATCACGGAAAAGGCAAACACCTTGACTTTTACACCATTATCCAAAGAGTATGTTTTTTTTTTCTGAGCATGTGCCTTAAAGTACTCAATAAAAAATGCTTCTCCTACGTGTATATTTGGTTGTCATTTTTATGCTAGAGTTACATGTACCTATATCTTTTCCATATATGACAGCATACCAATCTGCTCCATGTGATGCTGAGACCTACCTAATGTGCCAGCACAACACCGAGTGTTGTATTGATTGTAATGGAAGGATGGAACCATGTTTACTTCTCAGACGTAAGGAAGAGGCAAATCGCAGATTACTATATTAGTCCATAAAGCTCCTACATTCACAGAACACCATCATGATCCAAGATATTCCTGCACTAAAAGGTTCTTAAATTTCTCATTGCAGATAAATAAAAGGATGGATAAATGTCTTAACCATTATTGTGCTTAGGGATCACATCTACTGGTAGAAAAAGGAGGAAATGAACAGAAACTGAATCTCTTCTTAGATGTAAAAAGGAACAAGGACATTTGCATTCCCAGCAAGAAATTATTTGTTCTAAGAATGTCCTGAGAACATTATGCTATGTTCTGGTAATGTTTTCAGCAGCAAGTTTTATTTTAGTTCCCAGAATACTCTCCTAAAACATAACATTCTCTAAAAAAATTCTACAAATGTTTATTAATAACATTGTTAGAACATTATCTTCTAACATTCTAATAAATATTTAATCAGGAAGCTTCCCATTGGATATTGGATGTGGACTCTAATGTTGCTCAGATGTTAAATTTTGGTTGAAACTACAAACACTACTTTTGTATTATGAAGCTTTAACTGTTCAATCTGACAAATAATTTTTTGCCAATACATAGACAATTCTATTTTCATTAGAGGAGTTGACTTCTGTTTTGCATTTTGCAAAGAAGAACTTGCTTTAATAAAATTTAATGGGGAACTGATGTCGTCAACCAGACGAGACTTTTGAAATTAAGGGACCATTGAAAGAGAAGGTTAAAAAGGTGGAATTTAAATGATGAGCTGATTGCTCAGACACAACTGCGGACTGTTCCTGAGGACTAAGAGAAATTGGCCAAAATTGTGTCAGGATCAATCAAATGTACTTTTCTAAATTAAATAAAAATAATAATTCCAAATTTTTGAGATCACAGACACTGTGTTTCCGCAGGGGTATGGGACTGTTTTTTGGCCATGGATCCAGGATTATGTGGAGATCTTCAATCAGCTCATGGGCAACAACAACGAGTTTGAAAAATTCTAACTGCACAATCAATGACAAATTGCATTTGAAAAGTTAGGTTTACGTCAGTGGTGTTAAACTTAACACATGGCAATCAATATCTGACAGCTGCAATTGATAATGTATCGTTCAGACACTGTCGCACAGAGAATGCCACGATGTCTACCTTTGGCAGCTTCCGCCATCATCAAAGTTTTTGTTACTCGTTCAGATTTAGTGGTATTCAACTCCTAACAATACATACATTCCCCATTCAGCCCACAAACTGCTTAGGCAGATAAAAAGTTATCATGCTCTAGCCAGAGGGGGGGATGTGAAAGTTTGATGGTGTTGAATGGCAAATAAAGCCAAAGTTTGAAATAATTCAGCCACTAGGTGGCGCCATAGTGTTTTTACACCTCGTATTTCACATAAAACATGGGTGCTCAACCCTGGTCCTGGAGATTGACTTTCCTGCAGAGTCCAGTTCCAACCCTGACCAAACACACCTGAACCAGCTAATTAGGATCTGAAGGAGCGCTTGATAATTACAGACAGGTGAGTTTGATTAGGGTTGGAACTAAACTCTGCAGGAAGGTTGATCTCCAGGAACAGGGTTAGGCACCCCTGACATAAAGTTTCACACAAACACACAATATTCATATCACATGTTAGATCTCCTCATTCTGAACAACTTGGCCTCTAGAACCACTGCTGTCAATCAAACGGTTCATTAAATGTTTGACATTATGTAAAAAAGTTACTTTTTCAAACTCATCCTAGACAGTTTGTCTTCGGTTTTCACCAAAATTGATACAGATCATCTTCAGATGGTCCTAACAAAAAGTTGTCAAAAGCTTTTTAATAGATCCAACCTTTCTTGAACAACACAAATGAATTTGGCGAAGAGCTCACCAAAGTGCACATGAGGCTATATTTCCTCAACGCTTTACTGTATTCAGACCAAACTTGAAGTTTATGACTACCATGTTCTGAGGTTACCTGCACAGTTTCAGCACAGTGCCACCTAGTGGTCAGGAGATATGAAAAATGCCAAGATGGGTCTAAAGCTGTTTCTCTGCAATGGCTTGTCATACTGACATCAAACTATGGGTGCTTCTTATTTCTTATTTGTGCATCCTCGTTTCCTTTCCTTGCTTCCTTTTCTCGCGTCTTAGCTCCACCCCTTCAGGATGTGAGGGAAGGACGCAAGGAAAAGATGCGAGGACGGAGGAATCAAAGGATGAACATTGGAATATTCTTCACCACTCAAGGGTCACTTCAAAGCTGCATCAGCTACGCTAACGGGATCTGCCCACATGTTGTTAAAGTTCGTTATTTAGGGCATTCATAATAAATATGAATAAAGCAAGATGCCCTGTTTAAATATATGACATTATTTAAACTGCAAAGGTAAAATCTAAATGTAAATTATTACGACAGATGTGAAGGTAGAGGAGAATTTATACGTGCTGAGAAAGAAGGGTCTTATCTAGCGAAACGATCTGTCGTTTTTTTCGGAAAATAAAAATCTGCATACTTTTAAAGCACAAAAGCCCCTGTAGCACAGGTTTTGGGATGCGCGTTCACGACGCTACTTACTATTGAATCACGTCGAAAGGTCACACAGAACGTAGGCGGAACTACAGACTCAGTGTTTACAAAGCGAACGCGCAAAGACTAAGAAAGTAAGCCAAATGCTTTTGTTTACAAACAAAAAGGTCCAACGATGTCGGACAATTCTTAAGTTGTATGAGAAAATAAGACAGAGTTTTTCGACATACTCTACCTTGACGATGAACTTAGACGTGATTCGTAGTAGTGATGGGAAGTTCGGATCATTTTACCGACTCGGACCTTTGAGTCTCGTTCAGCAAAATGAATGAATCTTTTTTCGAGTCATTTCATTAATTTCGTTCATCATAAGATGAACGAACGACTGGAATGAACGTCACGACTGAACGAATCACACCCCCGAGACGACGAAAGATTCGTTCAAACGACCCATCACTAATTAGTAGCATCGCGGACCCGCATCCCTACGGAGCCCCTTAAGGGACATGGTGGTGAAAAAAAATCAGAGTGAGTGAAAAAAAAATCAGGGTGGGAGGAAAAATATTTTTCAGATTTTTTGCGTTCTCTCGCAAAACATTTGCGTTCCCTCGAGAAACTTTGCGTTCCCTCGCAAAACTTTTGCGTTCTCTCGCAAAACTTTGCGTTCTCTCGCAAATATTTTTGCGTTCCCTCGCAAAACTTTGCGTTCTCTCGCAAATATATTTGCGTTCCCTCGCAAAGTTTTGCGTTCTCTCGCAAATATTTTTGCGTTCCCTCGCAAAACTTTTGCGTTCTCTCGCAAAACCGGTTGAGTTCGGACAAACACTTCCTGTTAACTTTACAGCTTGTAGTGGTTTCTACAGCTTGTAGTGGTAAGCCCCGAACATGAATAGAAAGCGCTAAACTGCATGTCCTCCCATAAAGAAAACGCGGCTTTATGAAGACGTTGATAAAAAAAGACCAAATATGGAATTATTAAAAATATATTCTATGTACCTGCAAGCAGATGATCCCAGAATATGAGCTCACAGAAAACCGCGCTTAACTTTGGTTAATATAAGAAGACAGTGATATAAAAAGCCAACATTTTATATTTTATTAAAAATATACTACAGGCAAATAATGAAGTCCATTAAGCCAGTGGTTCGCAAACTTTCTACAGTGGCGTACCCCCTAGAGCATTTAACATTCTTCTGAGTACCCCCACCGCAGTCACCTTTTCCGTTACAATATTTGCCCCCTTAAATTGATTTACATGTGCATTTTTTTACCGTTAGAGAGGTTAGAAGTTGTTCTAGCCTTATCAACTGTATGTCATGCATGTCATATTCTTAACATTTCATTAAGTGTATTTATATAATAAATAAAGCAATAAATAATGGCAAAACGAAGTGATACTTGTAGTTTCAAACTAAATCGCCAGTAGGTGGCGGCATGTCACTGTCTTAATGAGCAAGGCGTCGCATCCATTCATTCATTCAATAACTAAGCAAATGGTTGTAGTATGAATAGGTTATTAATCACGGAGTCTCCGAGGGGTTCAAAGCTGCAGATTAATTCAGCAACCAAACACCGCTTTTGCTTGGAGACACGCCAGTTCTGTTGTGGATTTCGTTGGCAACTATTATTATTTCGTTGTAAAATATAACAAACATCATTGAAAATATTGTGTTTAAAATGTAGGCTACATTTAAAATGTCACTTAATATTGCCCTTTTTGTTGAACTGCTATATAAACTCAATGTTGCATTTACAGTCGTTTGGATATTGCATTCTCGTATTTTAAACATGAAAAACAATAACTGGCACAGGGTATTTTTCTGTATGGAAGAGAGTTTTTATATTTCAGCTATTTGATCGCGCCGGCGCCTCGCAGCCTGTTCATTATTAAAATAATACACAGAATCACCCAAACAGATACAAAGTTACACTAGTCAATTTAAATAGTCTGTATTAGTCTGTGCCGTACAGCCTGAGCACCGGTCCAATCCACTGCGGCACATTTTTGTTCACTATGATTTTTTCATGTCGATATTGGAACGTACAAAGCCCGGTTAATTTAATGGTTTAGCTGCAAATATATTGCAAATATGGAAACATTTGGATTTGTGATGAAGGCGAGCAATACGTGAGCCCATACTTTCAGTTTCGCTTTAAATTATTTATTTTGGTTTATTTATAGATAAGCTTATACCTATTATTATATACTGCATTATATTATATTTATTCATTAAAAATCAATAAGTTATAGTTTTTTGGTTTTGGTTTTTGGTCTGTTCTGAATACGGTTAAATTTAAAGGATTTGTTGGAGTGCGAGGAACTAAAATATGTGTTTATAATGTTGGTATTATAACGCGCTGTAGGCCTGCTGGTAGTATTATTTCTGAATAAAATGGGACTAATACGCTACGTGACTTATTTGTTTTATTTTTCCTTTCAAAAACTTATTTTTTTCATTTATTTATTTTTTTAAACAAGCAGCAAACAAATTAACCATGGTTACTATACTTAAACCATTGTAACTACAAATACCGTCTTAATTCGTCCATTAGCTTCCCTTAAGCGTTTTCTGTATCCTAAAGGTTTTCTGCGGGGAGAAAAGGCATTAGCAAGTTGCATTTATTACTGCTTTATTGAGAGTAATGCTAAGGGTATTAATATTAAAAAATATATTAGTATGAATAGCATTTATTAATACCGAAATGGGCCTCCGCTGTCACTGTTTTAGTACATTAATCCACATTAAGCGTTTTAGAATGTTCCAAAATCGTGCCTTAAACTAGAAGCAATTAAATGACTGTATTATTATAATAGGCCACTTGAGTTCAAGTTCAGTATAAACTCTTATGAACCGCTGCGTTGTGAACATACTGAGCTGAGTAAACAGGAAGTGTTTGTCCGAACTCAACCGGTTTTGCGAGGGAACGCAAAAAGCTTTGCGAGAGAACGCAAAAGTTTTGCGAGGGAACGCAAAAATCTTTGCGAGAGAACGCAAAAGTTTTGCGAGAGAACGCAAAAATCTTTGCGAGAGAACGCAAAAGTTTTGCGAGGGAACGCAAAAAGCTTTGCGAGAGAACGCAAAAGTTTTGCGAGGGAACGCAAAAATCTTTGCGAGAGAACGCAAAAGTTTTGCGAGGGAACGCAAAGTTTCTCGAGGGAACGCAAATGTTTTGCGAGAGAACACAAAAAATCTGAAAAATATTTTTCCTCCCACCCTGATTTTTTTTTCACTCACTCTGATTTTTTTTCACCACCATGTCCCTTAAGGGGCTCCGTACATCCCAGAGCCTGTGCTACAGGAGCTTTTGTGCTTAAAAAGTAAACAAATTTTTATTTTTAGAAAAAAAAAAAAAATTTTTTTGCCTGCAGTGCCTTCCCTTAAAGGTCTTAAAACGCCTGAACCCTGGTAATTGCTGCTTGCAGTCACTAATACATCAGTAACATTATACCAACCAACTGTGCTTTGATTATGCAGACTTTTTTTTTTGGTACAGTTGTTTGCAGAGTATGAAAGATAAATTGCAGAAGTCTCAAAATAAGTTAATAATTTCTCACTTTAATTTAAGTAGTGAATATTTTTAAGTTTTAAGCCTGTATATCAGTTGAAAAAAAAGGTTTTTTTTTATTTTGTACAACAAAGAAAATTTTTCATTGTTTGATTTCAAATTATTAAGAAAATTATTTTGATACAGAATCAGATCAGCATACATACATATGACACATGAATACTGTTTTATACACAAGAATCAATTACCAGTGTCGTTAAAATGTTTAAAAACATTTGAAAAGTTTTAAAAGAGCTGTTAAAGGAAGGTTGTTTGGTGATTATAGAAAAGATATTGATTTAGCTTTTATATCTTACATCTGTCTGAATGCTGTGGTTTAGAAATATAGTTTAGTTAGGGTAATGTTCTTTGTACCAAAGAGTATTTGCAATTAAAGTTTTGCCAGTTGTTTTTATGACCAAAATAAGTCTAAATATACATGCATATATTTTACATTTATCTTACGAAACTTTGTAATGTTGCTAAATACAACTCATACATTTAGAGACTATATTTACTGACACATTGTGTTCTTTTTAGCAAAAGTTCTTTAAAGCAAAATTTACCTTATAAAACCTGTGGAAACTCTCTTTTTTCATGATCTTAGGGGAGGACCTCTTCTTACAAAGCAGACCAATCACAGCCGTTGTGATCTGTGTAGACGTGACAGCAGTAACTAAATCTGAAAAACATCAGACAAACGCCACAGCTCTTCAGTTACTGGTCAAGATGAGAGGCTTACTGTTTCTGCTTAGCGCTCTGTTCCTGCTGGAGTCAACAAAGGGAATTGAATATGAAGCGTTAAATGAACATGACAGACAAATTGTTGACAAGGCAATAGAACAAGCCAATAAGGATCACGGAAAAGGCAGACACCTTGACTTTTCCACCATTATCCAAAATGTAAGTTATTTGTGTTTGTTTTTTTTTTTTTTTATTTGTATTAAAAGATTATTTGTTTTCTGTACATGTGCCTTAAAGAACTCTATAAAAATTTAAGCTTCTCCTACATTTATATTTGGTTGTCTTTTTTAATGCTAATTACATGTACCCGTGTCTTATTTATGACAGAAGAATACAGTCAATGTGATACTGAAACCCACCACATGTGACAGCACAACACCGAGTGTCCACTGGAAAGACTGTAAAACCGAAGACAAGAGAGTAAGTATTCACTATGAGTAAAGGATTGTCTAAATGCCTGTAGAAGTCATAATAGAAAACCCTGACAGTTTCACACATTTCTATTTTTCTCAGCCTCAGGTTTCCTGTATTTATTGTAATGGAAAGATGGAAACATGTTTACGTCTCGGACAAAAGGAAGAGGTAAATCTCAGATTACTATATTAGTCCATAAGGACATAAAGTTCCTGCATTCACAGAACACCATCATGATCCATCCTCTTTGTCGTCAAGATATTCCTGCACTAAACAGTTCTTATTGTTCTCACTGCAGATTAAAAAAACAATGAATAAATGCCTGAATTCCCCATCAGAGAAGAGTCATCGTACTGGGGAATCACATATACTTTTCCAAAAAGGAGGAAATGAACAGGAACTAACTGGATGCCTTGGATGCATCTGAGATGTAAAAAGGATCAAGAACATTTGGGAACCAAATAACCAAACTTAAAGTTACTTAGTGTGTTGCAAAAATAGATGCACATTAACAAGGTGGCTAGATGTCTGTCTGAATATAAGAATAATCATAACAAATCAAAAACCAAATTTGCTTTGCTAGTAACAGAGAGTAACTATATGTCATCTTTGCAATGTACCTGTGCTATATAAACAGTTGTATTGTTTTTGTTGTGAGGATTCTCTGTGATTGGTATGAGATCCTCCTGACCATGAATAAAGCATAATTAAAGGCATTGTCTGGAGTCTGTCTGGTTACTGCTGCAGGTAAACAACAAGTGTAGTCGAACACTAGAGATCTTAGTCCTGAGTGATAACGTTCATAGGGGCCGATGGGTAACAGTAATTCTTAACTGAATTGTCTAAGGCCTGGTTCTCCAGTTCGCTCAAATAGGTCACCTGAGGATAATTTTGGTGTCCGGAAACACTCTGGGTAACTTAGGTCAGGTGCATAAGAGAATTTCTATCACACATGAAAAATGTACTTAGCTGTCAATAAAACATTGTTTCTGCAAAGAGCAATGTGTCATACGTTGTAGCCTGGAATTATTAGCGCTAAAGATTGAGTAGAATGAGTAGGCAGTGATAGCAGCTTTTTAACTGAATGCTGTCACACTTCAGCAGGGAATTATCATGAGTCGAAGCATTTGCTTGAATAAGACCTAAATTCAGATTAAAACTGTTCTGAATTGAATTAAAACTGTTCTGGGCTTAAAATAATTTGAATTGTAGTAACTGTGATAAATTAAAAGTATGAAGATGAAGTGATAAATGCTGAAAAAGTTGAATAATAATAAATAGATTTATGAATGTTTTACATTTTGAAATTAAATTAATGAATGAGTAAATGAATTATAGGATTAGGAATACGCCCCTGTGAAGCACTCTATCAAAATGATGGAATTTTGAATCATGGACAAATTTTTTTTAGATAAAATTCGATTTATGTATTGGCTCAGATGGGTTAGGGACCATACATAAATGTGAGAAATGGGTGCTCTGAATTTGTATCAGTTATCCTTAGGAGACGCTATGAAAAGTTCATCTATTGCAGAGATTCTACGATTTTGGTTCATGTTAACTAAGATAAATTTTGTGCATTGTGTTGAATGAAAACAAGATTGCATGAAGAGAAAAGAGTTTCTTTTCAAATATTTTTTTGTTGAGTTGGCTTTTGTTTTCCACATTTTTCTAAGAACTTGCTTTATTAAAATAGAATGCAGAACTGCAGTTGTCAACCAGACGAGACTTTTGAAAGTATGGGAAAGTGGAATTTAAATGAAGATCTGTTTGCTTAGACACAATTTAGAAAGGATTGATTTTATTAATGCGGTTCTAGCTGGCCTTCAGCTTCCCTCCTGAAAGAAGAAGTTAACACTTCTGAGTCAGCAGAACATCCTGCCATGCAAAACGCAGGATTGATCAGAAGTTCAACTGACCAACCATTCACACCGAGGTAAAAGTAATTTTCAAGATTTAAAAAAATAATTTAAAAAATTTTGAGATCACAAACTGTCAAAGCTGTCATCCTCAGGGGTACAAGACAGGAATGTTTTTGGCCATGGATCCAAGATTGTGTGGAGATCTCCAATCTTCTTTCCAAGAGGCTCATGAGCAACAACACAACATCTTGCATTTGAGAAACTGAAGCTGGCCCTCTCACCAGCCTCCGAAATGAGACGCAGCTAACTGACTACGTTAAAGGAGAAGTCCACTTCCAGAACAACAATTCACAACTAATTTACTCACCCCCTTGTCAACCAAGATGTTCATGTCTTTCTGTCTTCAGTCGTAAAGAAATTATGCAGCTTCAAAGGGCTCTAAACGATCCACAGCCGAGGAAGAACGGTCTTATCTAGCGAAACGATAGGTCATTTTTTTTTCAGAAAATAAAAATTTGTATACTTTTTAAGCACAAAAGCTCGTGCAGCACAGGTTCTGGCATGTGCTTTACGATGCTACTTACTATTGAATCATGTCCAAAGGTTACTGGGAACGTAGGCTGAACCACAGACCCAGTGTTTACAAAGCAAACGTGCAAAGACTAAGAAAGTGCAAGTAAGTCAAACGCTGTTTACAAACAAAAAGGTACAACGTGTCGGACGATTCTGAAGTTGTGTGAGAAAACAAGATGTTTTTCGCCTTACTCTACCTTTTTTAGTCGGAGTACACAGACGATGAACTTAGACGTGATTCGTTGTAGTGATGGGAAGTTCGGATCATTTTACCGACTCGGACCTTTGAGTCTTGTTCAGCAAAATTAAGTTGAACTATCTTTTTTCGAGTCATTTTGTTGATTTTAGCAAAATAAGCATCATGTGACAGCCCCATAAGATGAACGAACGACTCGAAAAACCTGAAGACTCGAAACAGGTGAACTAATTCCAGTACAGAACCTAATAGGATGTTCAGCATGCGTAACTGAACGAATCACTCCCCGAAACGACTCGTTTTTCGCGAGTCACATTAAAGATTCGTTCAAAATGAATGAATCGTTCAAAAAGACCCGTGGACGCGCATCAGAGAGCCTGTGCTACACGAGCTTTTGTGCTTAAAAAGTATACAAATTTAAATTTTTCAAAAAAAATGACCGATCGTTTTGCTAGATAAGACCCTTCTTCCTCGGCTGGGATCATTTAGAGCCCTTTGAAGCTGCATTTAAACTACATTTTGGAAGTTCAAAATCGGGGGCACAATTGAAGTCCATTATATGAAGAAAAATCCTGAAATGCTTTCCTCAAAAACCATAATTTCTTTACGACTGAAGACAGAAAGACATGAACATCTTGGATGACAAGGGGGTGAGTAAATTATTTGTAAATTGTTGTTCTGGAAGTGGACTTATCCTTTAAAGATCAGTTTATGTTAGATTCACTGTATGCGCTCAAGACATGCATGCTGAGGACATCTATTGGTTGAAGTTGTGTAAATGCAACAAAAAACAGACAGTTATCGTTCAATGGTGTGGATGCAAATAGTTATCGTTGTATTTATAGTTATCATTATTGCTCTTGGTGTGAACGGGCCTTGTCTTTCATTAATATTAACAATTAATATTCTGATGTTTAGACACTGTTGCACTGAGAATGCAACTATTATGCAAAATGCACTTTGGACATAAACGTGTGTTGGCAGTGCTTGACCACAACCAGCCTACAATGATAAAAATCCACCCACTCCTTCATTTTTTTTAATCCTCATTAAACCAAACCAGTCTCATTAGGCATGCCGTTTTGATTCTCTAAGCAGTGTGACATCACATTGTTTAGGTCCCGCCCACGGCCGCTGACTGACAGTCCTGCATTGACATAGTTTCCGCCCTCAGCTAGTTGTGTTTGTCGTACGCTGTCCATCTTTTTCTCTGCACTCAAGCAGCTGTAACTTCAATGCTTCATAATCCCAGGTTTGGATGTAAGACTAAACATAAGAGTCTTAATTTTTTCTCGACATCTGAGCTACTGACGCAGTGGATTACTTTTATTTTTAAAGGTAATGCACCTCAAAATCTACCTAAATCTATTGCTTTGAGAATGTCATGTCATTATAGTGCTTAGCTAATGTTTTAACAGTATTTGTATGCGTACGTTATTAGTATTTTAATTAATCAGCACTGCACTGGTTAGATTAGTCCGCGTGGCACTGTTTGTTCCATGGCGCTAGCAAACATGCCCTCTCTGCACTAGGGCTGCACGATAAATCGAAATGAAATCATAATCGCGATTAGGCAGAAGCTGCAATTGTCATGCGTATATTTCAGTGAAGCGCGGTTCTGTGATCAGCAGTAAATCTTCATCCGAAGGCCAGAGGGCGCTCTAACGCGGAAACGTCAAATATGCCCGAAGAAGACACAAAATCATGACATGAAATCACGATCGCTGCAGTTGAATAAACAGAAGATTTAACTGTATTCATTGATTCAACGTGACTAATAAACACAGGACTAGGACAATATATGGTTTACCTGAGTTCTTATCATTATAATTTTCATTATAATACAGTGTATTTATAATACAGTGCCTTTATCACTGCTTAGAATACTATGAAATATGTTGTGTGCCTGTAAGAAGCCACATCATCTCACATAAGGATTTATTTCAAACACTCGACTGACATTATTAAGTGAGTTTGGAGTAAAAACATGTTATTAAATGTGTTATTTTCACATGCTTTCAGATGTACTACCTACACAGAGCCGTAGTTCACTGAGAAGCTACACAAATAGCTGTCAATATGGCGAACGATTTCTTTCTATTTCACAATCACACAATAATATTGTCTACGATTTTTTTGCGTAACCTATCAGTGCACTACGGCTCTGTGTAGTAATTGCTGCTCCATCTGAAAGCAGGTGATGGAGATTTACTGCTGAATACAGAACCGGCTTTATTGACAAAATGCGCATGGAAATCGCGTCTGATTAATCGTGCAGCCCTACTCTGCACTGTCGAGTCAGTCGCATGGGTCGGTCCATTGAGCCATGAACTCTGTAACATTGTGCTGTTTCATCCCCCTTTCGGTGTGTTTATTGCTGTAGGTATGCAAAGCAGAGATGTATAGCTACAACCTCTTCTAAAGACAGGGCGGAAATATACAGTATTTTTTAGACACGCCCCAAAAATGACACTTTCCACGTTATAATAAATGATCTGCGGGGTATTTTGAGCTGAAAACACACACACATATTCTGGGGACACCTAAGACCAATGTTACAAAAAGTTGATGCTCTGACCCATGCCTTAATGTTTGAAGAGACACTAAGGCAAATAAATCATTCTATCAAAACAGCTGAAAGTAAAATTTATTAAGTGGGCCCAAAGGGCAGAATATGCCTAACAAAATAATGGCCTTGGATAATTTGGATTAAGTATCCTTGTCAGTACCAAGGTTATTATTGTGGCAGACATAAAACAAACACCACATTTGTCCAGTGCATAACATGGTTAGGCAACGCAAGCAACCTTGATCTGTCCACCCTTGACCTCACTTTCCTTTAATAACATTTCAGCATGTCATGATGGATTTCATCAAACTGATTATGTGTCAAAAATATGAAATATTGTCTTGTTACTGTTAACATGAGCAAAGTGAGTTTTTCAGGTAAACAGTCCAATGCTACTGTATGAAATGTGCTTGAGAAATTAGCTGGTGATAATAGGTCCCAGTTTGTAAAATAAGGAGAAAACCTTATTGAACCTTATTGAAAAGTTGAACTGGCTAACTGTTAAAAACAAAGTTTGGTCTTAAATGTCCTAAACAACATTTGAATGTTTTGAAAGCTATTAAAGGTCTGTTAGAATTTTCAGGATGACTTTTATATAATCTGTTGATACACGTCTCATTCTTCTTGCCACATCATAGAAGTCTGGGAGAAAGATTTGACAATTTGCATCCAAACTAACAGCTTCCTTTGCAACAGTATCAAGTTGTTCATTTGCTAATAGACCAAACCATATGCTGGTTAGGTATGTTTTAAATCATGGCTGCTGGTTTGAGCTGGTTTAAGCTGGTCATGAGCTGGTTTAAGCTGGCCATGTGCTGGTCCTAAGCTGGTCCAGAGCAGGAGCTAGTTGCTTAGGACCAGCACATGACCAGTTTAAACCAGCTTAAACCAGCAGCCATGCTTCAGAACATACCTAACCAGCATATGCTGGATTTTTCAATAGGGAATGTTGACCCAAAATCCAATATAGTCAATATAAAAATTTTTCCATAGCTTGAAAACAAGATTTTGAATCTGCTAAATGCTAAAATAGAATGTTGGGAGAAGATAGTATGTGTATCTGGTAACATCGGGGAAAAATAGTTGTATGAAAATACAATTCAATTATAGGATGCTGATGGAAGGAGTATAAGTATTGGCTAACACAAAAATTCTGAGAGATATCAGGTGGCATTAAAGCACAATTTAACAACATTAGATTAGATATTTAGATTTTATTAGAATATAGAATTTCTTTCACACTGTATTTTCACAATGTTTTTGAGCATTGCTTAAACTTACCTTACCACTGACTGCTATTTTACTCTCTGTAAGAGCTAAAATTGGAAGATGTAAGCATGTCAAATTCATTTGATGAATGAAAGTTTGATGATCATATAAGAAAAGAGGATTGTGAAGGATTCTTTTTATATTATTAAATGTTAAATTAATTAGAACCAACATGTTTTTCTTTTTACTTGCTGGTTTAACATTTGTATGCTTTTGAGTACTAAATGTTCCCAACACTGGAGTCAAAGTTAGTTAGTGTGTTGCAATAATAGTTGCATTTGAACATGGTGGCCAGACGTCTGTCTGCATATAAGAATAACCCATGAGTTAAGAAACAAGCTGAAGTAATCAAAAACCAGTAACAGTGTTTTGCCAGTAACAAAGCGGGTGGGGCGGGGAGTACTGAATTGGCCATATGAAGCCAATCATATTAGACAAAAATTATGTAATGAATGAATGTAATATTTGCTATGCACATATGCAATATAAACTGTTGTTTTATGTTAGGATTCTCTATGATTGAGGTCCTTTAATTGTGATTTTTAGAATTTTTTTGGCACACCAGGGGGTCCAGAAAAGGTTGAGGAAAGGTCCAGAGGTCCAGAAAAATCTTGAAAATATGTGTAAACAGTATGTTTTGCCTGGGTTTTTTTTTTCTTCTATATTTAGCTGCAGTGTTAAATAACTATATGAAGAGATCAGATGCAAAACCAGCTAAAAGCCATCTCGGTCAAAAATGAGATAATGATACTGAGTGAATGTTCCTGACACATACTATACGTCCATCAAATACTTTCACTTCAAACTCGCTAAATTTCAGCCTCAATCCAATCAGAAGTGCCAGTACTTACATAGAAACCTATACAAAGTAGACAGAAAGAAATGCTCAATTTAAAGAAATACGTCAGATGGATTTAGCTGGTTTTGCATCTGAACTCTTCATATGTCACCATTTATACTACCATTTAACCATTTTTAATCTTATAACATGGACAAGAATAGTTCAAGGGGATGACATAGATATAGCGAAGTTTAGTATTTAGCTTATGTCAGTGTTCAAATCAGCTTAAATTAAACAAAACAAAACAAGTTAAAATAGATTTACTTGTATTCTTTGAAATGAAGGCAATATTTAATATAAATGACCATTTGTTTCACTAATGCCCAGCCTATACAAATATCTTATAATACACCTTAAAATAAAATTAATAAAGTTTCCCGCTTAGATGTTAGTACAGTTTTTTCCTTTTTTTTTTTGCAGTCTTGCATTTACTTGAGAATGGCAATAGAGAAAGGTATCATACTTTAAATTAACATGAAAAGTGTGACAGAGAATGTATGGAAATGACAAATGTGACGAAACATGATCTTTGCAAATGGTTATTTGAACAAAATAAAACATATTAGCAGTGAATAATGTCATATCTGACAAAAAAGTTAATACTTATGAATCTGTTTGATTCTTTCAGTTCTTACAAATTATTTTCACTATTAAAAACACTAGTCACTAATTAGTTTAACCCTAATCAGACACGCACACACAGATAGATAGATAGAAAGAAAGAAAGACAGAAAAAGCTATCAAGATTGGAATAATTTATGTACGTTTTGTATTTTTAGTATGTTATTGTTCTTCGAATTAAAATGTGAAAAAACAGAGTATTGTATAATTACTTTAATAATTTCATATTATTTTGTTATTTACGATTTTACTAAAATCAGAAAAACTAATATTATGACAGCGAAAAAAAATATCTCACCGTCTGACAAACACGTGTTTCCGGACTGCCTCTGTTGACTTCCGGGAACATGGCGATCACCGGGGCGGCGGACGACCACTGGCGGAGTGCAAGGGGAGTGTAACGGAAGGCTGGGCACCCCGAGGTTACAGGCCCTAACAGACAAGTCCGCCGCGGCGACAGGAGATGAGTGTCGTGTATGAGTCTGTATCGAGATCATAGAGAGAAATAGTCACGATCAGGCAGCTTTATCTTCACCTATACTGATAATCACTGACTTTAGCTGCTGGGGAAAGAGTCGTGAATGTTGCTCAAGCCATGTCCTACTGGATCGTACCACATTCACGCACAATATTAGCCATATTTTAATAAAACTCTCGCCGCTTCGTGACGCGGAGCAAGTCAACCGCAGCTTCAACACGCAGATACTGTGAAATCATAATCGGTGTAGCAGCTCGTTAGCAACGCTCAGCTCTGCTCCTCTTCCGGGGCCTCAGCAGATGCTCCATAAATCCTGCTTTTACAACATGTCAGTCCCGTTAAAACCTTTATTAAAGATCTGTTTGTAAATCCAAGCGGCTGTGCAGCACAGTTAGCCGTCGAATCGATTTGAATCGAGAGCAATAATCTTGCCAATGCCACCAACTCCTGCGTGCGAATTCATCCTCCTGACCCTGCACATCCATCCATGCGCCATCCTCTGAGATAAACATGTAAGCCTGCTTTTAACTACATTATCTCACGAAGTCGTATGGCAGTGTTGAAAGAGAATCATTTTATGTCTAGTTTGTTTTATAGTGGTGTGTTTATTAAGACAATTCAAGCTTTTTCCTGTCACTGTACAGGTCCAAGACTGTTAAAGGTACAGTTCACCTTAAATTAAATATCAGTCATCATTTACTCACCCTCATGTCATTCAAAACCAGAATGGAACTCAGTTTAGCTAATGAGGAAAATAAGGACAAAAACCATCATTAAACTAGTTCATATGACTGTACTTCAAGTCTGAAGATATACACAAACTTTTAGTGAGCTCAAAAATTGTTGTTATCAATGCAAATCATGTTGACAGGACAATATGTGTGGAAAAGAGCAACTTATAACTGAAATAACTTGTACTTTAATGTATTTTAAAATCTAATTTATTCTAGTGATGGCAAAGCTTAAAATTTTAATAGCCATTTCTCCAGTTTCAGTGTCACATGATCCTTCAGAAATCATTCTAATATGCTGTTTCGTTGCTTAGGAAATACTTCACATATTATCAATGTTAAAAATAGATGTGGTGCTCAATATTTTTGTGGAAAGCACAAATATTTGACAAAAAAGTTGTTTTTATGACCATATTCCAAACTTTTTTTGAGGAGCACAGTAAAGTTAAGGTTGCTAAGTTGTTATTCACTGAAAATCTTGACTTGACACCATATAGTGTTTTTATGACACATCATCAGTCTGGCTCAGAACATAAAAAAACGCAACTGAACTGCTGATTATTGCTGCTGAAAATGGTCAGTTATTGTCATGTTTTGGGCTGTACTAATCGGTTGGACCGGGGAAAAACATTTGGAGTACTATAGACTGCCAAAACAAATCAAGAGTGCAAAAAACTTTCTGAGGTACAAAAGATGTTTGTGGTTGA